>JASXSY010001697.1:0-41834 GCA_034509805.1 Sipha maydis
ATTTTGAGATTTTAACGTCAACTGTATCTATAAATATCTAAATATGGTGGCTCATTATCTCTGTGCATGAATTCGAATAGGATTACTCTGCTTTATTGTATTATGTTTTTATTTGGTATACATTATCATTGGTTAATCTGTCAACAATAAGCGCTAAAATCCTCTGCTGTTTAAAATTTAAACTATTACCTAACTTCTCTGTAGACAAGAATAATGATATACTATAAGTATTAATAAATTACAACTTTAGATGGATTTATTTCAGAACAATGCGTTTATAACCTCCATATTATAATAATAATTTGTTTTTAATACTTTACTATATAGTCTTACGAAAAACACATGTAAACTATATGCACTTGTTAAAACGTTACACGTATGCTGAATGTTAATAATTCTGGTATAGTTTATAATACGATTAATACGATTAATTAGCATATTAAATTATTCGTTTAAATAATATAATGTAATACCTATACTTATATTTTATAACATTGGGATGTATTCGTAAAGTTGAAGGCTTTCGAGTAGAGTATAAGTATATGGTTTTTATTTTAATTTTTAATCGTAGCTAAAATGTTTAAGCGAAAAAGAGATATGATCTACAACTTACGAGTACTGATGCTCAAAATACCATATTCGATCACATAAACATTTCACTATTAGAGTGATACGATAAGCAGTTTAAATATAGTTTGACGTATTTGCATCTGCGTTCTACTCTAATAAACTGGTTAAATACCACTCGGTCAATTAATACGCATAACAAATCACTCTTCATTAAGTGTGTAATAATATAGAGTATGAAATTAACGCCAATTTGTGTATACGTATACGTTATGTAAGAGTAATGTGTTTTTAATTTGTTTTACTTTAATAAAAAAAAAAAAAAAAACCAAAAGGTACTAAAACGATAATTAAAAAAAAAAAAAAGGTCTAAACTTGTTGGTGGGGTGAAAGTCTTTCGAGTGAATTTATTGCTTTGAATGTAAAGAATGTCTTATAAAACATCTTGTATCTAATTTTCAAGTTTTAAGCATAAAAATTGAAAATTCTAAGCAGTTTTAAGTACAAAAATAAGGTGAGTATTAATTTTTTTTCATTAATCAGCAACAGAAACGTACAAGATTCTTTTATAGATATTTTTGAAAAAAAGCTAAGGAAATATACAATTTTTTACTATCTTTAAGTAACACAAAAATATTTTGAAAATTATGCTAGCTATAGTGAATGGTGATATAAACATGCAATGCAATATCTTTACGATTATGATTTTTCGAATTATGATGAAAATACAAATCAGATTTTGTCGAAAACCGATATGCCATACATTTGAAGGGTGGGTGGAAATAACGTGTTATGTAGCAATTCGTAAATGTCCAGGAAAAACTAAAAACGAAACTGTATTATACATTCTTTTAATGTTATTTGGTATGCACGTAGTACGTTCTTACATATTCAACTATAACACTCTAATCTAAAAAGCTGATTATTCCTCATACGTTTACTTATAAAATTCATCAAATCATAAAAGTTTTCTTGCTAAAGTCATTGTTGCACAACCTTGCCAAGGACATGAACTAACTCTGGTCTCAAACTTGATCCAAAAATGTTTAAAAAGGTGTATAAAATATTTTTCAACATTATGTTTATTTTACTATATTCATAACATTTTTACTAACCACGGTCGGAACTGTTTTACAAGTTTTTTACTCTGATATATATATTCTTTCTCACTATTTCAAAAAGTTTTGTAAATTTTGAGTAAATTTTACCGTTTTTATAACTTTTCATTGGTTTTTCAAAATTATTCAAAAAAAATTGTTTGAAAATTCGTAAAATTAGTCATCAAATTACCAATTAAATCACATTTCTTACATAAATCTCCCAATGATGATCAGACCAATCTTTCTTTGAATCTTTCTTCCCTTCATTGTTGAAATCGTCAACGTGTATACCGTTTCACTTATAATCTAAAACACTAGTATGAAAATTGTATTACTTATTACTCGAATTTCATGTACTTAGACAATGTCACAATTTGTCTAAATATGAAATAATAATTTGTTTTGATTGTATACTATGGCCTAAATTGTAAAAATCTTTTTCGCCCCCTATCATATGAAACTCTGATAAAAATACGAAAAAAATGTTAATAAAACTCCGTTGAAAGATTTTAATAATAATTTAGTTAATATTAATATTTTTGAAGTATATTTTTCTATTCAAAATATTTTTTGAACTACAAAAAAGAAAATAATGAAGTGTCAAATTGCTCAAAATAATTATTAAAATGTTCTACTAGTATCGTACTTTATCATTTCGTAGTAAGAGTCGTGTAAAATTATTCCAAATGCTCATAACAGTATATCATTTTTTATAAATATATATTATTATTTTCTTTGAGTATTTTTACAATAATATGTAAAGCAAAAAGCTTTCATACATTATTATCACTTGATAATAAATATAGAATGAAGAGTAAAAAAATTATCTTGGTGAAGTGCCAAAATGTATAAAACGGTTGAATGTACTGGATTAAAATAAAATAAAAAAACACATCATTGATAAATACTCTGATGTTGAACTAATTGTTAATGCGTTCGAGAAAAACACGTTTTAAAAAAGTTAAAGGTTTAAAAACATTTAGTATCACGATGTGTAAATTTTTTTCTAGAAATACATTCAAATTAGCACATTTTAGACATTTTTACAGTAAATTTAAGGTCATTTTAAACCTTAAATAAATTTAATTTGATATATTTCGATTTATTTTGATTTCAAATAGATGCATCAAAATGTAAACGAATAAATTAGAATTCTAAAATATCTCTACTTCCGTTCGATTATTTTGTTACTATCACTAATACATTTATTTCAGTAGAAATATTTGTAAACAATCCTTTTTTAAGCTAAAATTATTCAATTTCCATCGAACGTAACAACCAACTTGACATAATTTAAAAAAGATTCTGATAACTGATTTTAATATGCCGACTTACAGTCACGTTTAATCATTTAAAACGATTATCTGTAACTTTTCAGTTGTGTCCCTTTGTTTCTCCGTCTGCCTTCTTTATTTCGCTTAAACTGGTGTTATTGTATATATTTACAAATTTTCAATTGATTCGTATATGGGTTTTAGAACCATGGAATCGGAAATGCCTGAAAGTTACTATAAAATAAACTTCACACTTCGTAGTGAATACAAATAAGTTTTCCGCTGCGCTGTTATTGCGTTACCAAGTCAATCGGTATATAAATGTTAAAAGAAAAATGACCATCTTTTGACGTGCAATTTAGTCACGCACGGAACGGTAGCCGCAAGTGTATACCGCTCCATTCTCACTCCATAAAATCTACACACTACGTGAATCAGTAGAACGAAACAAAACTACCAACATAAAAACGATCGTTTCCAATCTGATAAAAATGATTCCATAAACTTCACAATTCAGTCATGAGCGCCACTACAAAGCTATATTTTTTAGGGTGGAAGAGACTGTTAGTATATATTATTTTCTATTTCAAATGGCTTTAAGCCTCAAAAAGTTATACAAAATGCTGTTTCCACGAACAAAAATGCAAAGCACGTGAATGTAATGTAATACAACACAAACACAAAATCAATCAATACCACTGTTAATGAAAAAATATGTACAGTCATAAATATATGTACAAGTATTATTATAACATTACATCAGTTTTATGAAGAAAAAATTAGTAAATACTTAGTTCGACAATTATTTTTAAGTGTTAATTGAAATGGTTTTTTAATTAAATACAAGTAAGACATAAGAATTATCTACTCAGTTGTTTACTATGTGTAGTATATTTATTTTTCAATAAACCTATACGTTTTTAGATGATCTATACGATTAAATTTGACAATACCGACTGATGAGTATTTTACTTTTATCAAAATAACACAGGCGTATCATTTTGTATGTTCGCAGTTACAAAATAATAAAAACAACAATCGCACTAAAGTTATGATGAAATTGGATTTCAAGGAAACCAGAATAACTGTTGTTGTTATTACGGGTGTACCTATATGGGATAATAGCTTCAGCGGTAATAGCGTTAGTGTAAATAGTTATATGACATCGAGATACTGATAACGTTAAAATTGCCAAGAAAACCGATTATAGTTTTAACTAAATATACCATGTTATGCGATTCCAAAACTGAACAGTCAAATATCCTTATAAAACTAAACATATGATATGTACTGGTTTATACCGTACGGCCGCGCCTCGTTTAACGGATATGTTTTTAGTCCTTTTGAGTACCGACTGTGCCGCATGGACTTCTTTGGTGTCAATAAAGTGAACGAATGCAAACGTGTGGAAATTTTAACGCATCGATGTGTATCGATAATTATTATTATGAGTGTTCATTATATTTTTTTTTAATAATATACATGATGTACGCTCCGTGGCCGCTTCGTGTTCACTTGTCACAATCGCGTGTACTTGTTACACGCCGAAGATTGCGGAAATATAAAAAGAGGACATATTATTATTATTATTATAACGAATCTGCTTCGAGGTTCATTCACGGTCGGATGATCGAAGAAAATCATAACGGTAGCGCGGAAAAGAAGAAAACATACTCTCTCGACGAGGCTTTGCAAGCTGTGCTGAGAGACTCTCTTACGGCCGGTGTTCCGTATCGCGTGGTCCTCAAACATTAGCTGAGTCGATCACGATTCAAGAACTAAAAAATAAAAACGAAAAAAAAATAAAACTTTTTCTTTTCAGGCTCAACATTCTTGATGACGTCGACATGTATGCGTTCACTAGTCGACGACACGGGAAACAAAATTATTTCAATAGGACATCAAAATGAAAATCGTAATTTATTAATCAATCACAATATGATATTATTCGATTAATATAGGTTCATTTAGGCTGTAATATTAACGATGCTGGTCAATCATACACGCACATTTAATCAATCTCTTATACGCGACAAACTATAAACTATAATTTGGTTATTTAGCGATTGAATCAACCATGTGTTTTAATATCTGGTAAGGATTTACGTCTTGAAGGTGCATAGATTTGTTTCGTCTTACACATGTTTTCCATATTCTCGCTGCATTAATCTGTTTTAAAAAAAAAAAAAATTTATTTTTATTTTTTTTATATAATTGTTTGAAGAACAAGGTTATGTGGTTTTTTTTCTTTTACAAAAATTACACGCATAATTTTATAAAAAAAAGTGAATTTTAAAGCAAAGACCAAATCGTTATCCCGAAAACTGTTGTCATCAATAAAACTTCCGTTCGACGCTCGCACACACACAAAACAAGCTCTGCCGGAATCGCATACATTATACGTACTCACTATATAAATTGTGTGTTTAAATGGACCGCGAGTTCCTGACAGTTATTGTTATTATTTTTATTACTATTATTATCATTATAATCGTCGCGACAACGTTAGTCGATGGAAACGAGGAGACCAGGGAGTTAAGTAGTAAAAAACAAAATAAAAACAGAATACGATTCGTGGGGGTGTTGGTGGTGGTGGCACGGACGCGGTCGACTCGAGGCGTGTAATGGCGATGTGATTATATTATATGATAATGCGACGGTGTGTAAAAGTCACGGGCTACGTGTGTAGCACAATGTCGGAGATTCCACTCGGAAGAAGAAAGGGGTAGGGGGTTGTTTTTCGAACGGGAGCGGAAAACTTGGAACGCGTTGATTTAAAATAGTAGCACCACCGCGGTTAAACGGACTGATAATGACCCGACTCTCACCCTATCTCTCTCTGTCCCTCCTTCTTTCTCTCTTCCTCTCTTCTCATTCTCTCTCTCTCTCTTTTGTTTTTGGTTAGTTAACTCCTTGATTATGCACGGTGCCGTGCGCGTATCTCCACCACCGTATATGTATACGGTGTGCTCGTATAATCGTCATAGTCGTCGTCATCGTAGTCGTATTATCTCTACTGGCGCTGCGAATGCAGTCTCTGCCACGATCGTCGACACCGGACCGATTACTGAAACCGAACGCAAACATCGTAAACCACGCGCGCCGTTCCACCGACCCTGGGCCTGACACCGAACGACTGTAGTTCACGCACCGCAGTAGCGCACGTTGAATGAAGATTTAGTGGGTGCCAAATTTGAAATTATCTAAGTATCACAAACACGGAAGTGGTTCTAGCTCCACCATAATTCGTGCAAGCACACAAGATAACGCGTAGTATCCGTTTTTAAATTATGGATAGTAATTTACATTTTTCGAGTAATTAATATAATTTTATAAATGTAAGGAACATACTGACAGTTGGAAACATATAACGGAGAAAGGATGGTTATATATTTAGTACCGGATAATATTATTCAATCTTACAGAAACTAACCTTCATGGTAGTTCAGATACGTAGTACCCGTAAAATATTAAAGAGTAGATTTTTTATCTCCGTTTGATGATGCCCAAAATAACAATAAAATTATATTTTAAATTAAATATATCCATCTTAAATTTACATATTTTATAACAGTGATTGATATCATATTTTTGAACAAATAATTTATATCGAGTGCTTATTTAAAAATTAAAAAGTATTTCAAACATTTTATAGGATTTGTATGTTTCAATGTACAACAATTTTATTCTCATCAATCTAAAAATGAAGCTTAAAAATATTTTTAATTTAATTTATTAAAATGTATTGCCATTTCAAAATGTACCATTCTAGCTTTCGGTAGTTTCTCGTAAGACGTGCAGTATTATTATAATTCTATATTAATATATTATAATTTACGTGTTATTTCAATGAACTACAATGCTATGTACAGGGCCTTCGCTAAAGGGAACAACGGAGTCATTATGCCCCAGGTAGTATAGAAAAATTTAAAGGTGAATCCCTTCGTGTTTAGATTGATTAGAAATAATCGGTAATGTCTATCACAAATTATTATCATTAATATATTATTTCTAAACTATTTTTCTTTATGAAATATTTATAAATTTTACTTAAATAATAATAAATAATAATGATAATAAAATAATAATTTGAGATTTTGCATTGTATTTCAGCCAGAAAAATCGTATTTATGTAAACGAGAACAGCAATAAAAGTAATTTATTAAAACACTATGTACATTCCAGAAATAATAAACTTCATATGATACGATTATTTATGAACACACAACTTTTAAATTACAAACGTGAAACACGAATTCACTCGTCACAATGATAATTCTTTGATTTCTTTATGTAATTACGTCAAAAATCCATTTCGTTAATTGACACATTTTAGCTCCCGTAAATTCGAATTAATAATGCACACCGTCACTGTATGCGTTGTGCAAATTAAATGCGTTTATTTTAAATTTAAGTATGTATCAAATATATACACTGACATATTACTCGCACTTCACCATTAAAATCAAAAACAGTTTTACAATCATCAATATTCATTCATAATGAAATTATACAGCAAAAGTTTCTATTATATTTTTGTTGGGAAAATGATTTAACAAGGAAACTTTTAAATCTTTCAACATTTGATTGTGTCGAACATATTTGTTTTTCTGCTTTATATTAATGAGAAAAAAAAAATGAACAAAATTAAAATCGCGTTTAATCTATTAAAATTAAAATAACTTAAAGCGATTAAAAAAAAGATTAATATTTTATAATTTTTTTTTTGCGAAAAATTCTTCACTACATACATCACAAGAGCTAAAATACACATTTTACTGGATATCGCTTAAACTAACCATCGACCTATAAAATAGAAAAGAGCGATATTTCTTCAACATTTGATGTGATGCGTAAGATGCCATAGATCATAACTTAAACTGCTGTAACGCACAGCACACTAATCGGCTGTAAAATAAAACCAAAAATAATCTAACCCAACAAATAAATTCGCATAAAATAAGTATTCGTGTTATTGTGTGTGTGTGTGTGTGTTTGAGTACGTACGTTTGATATTAAATATATTGAAATACGAAAGTTAATACATAATATTTCAATAGAAATGAAACGTAATTAAGTACGATTGCAAGACCTATACACTGAGACTTTCCGAAAACTGGCCAAATGGTCAATAATATATGGTCTATAATCTGGATGCTATTCGGTTTAATATTGAACTAAAGATAATACACACAAAATGTTGTTTCTATAAAGTTCTCAAAGTCAACAAACATGCGAAGTTGATTTTCATCCTATTTGTATATAAACCAGAGTTATTGAATATACATGAAATAATATATCCATTTAACAGTTATATTTACATAATCCCTTTTACCTTAAATATTTAAATACCTACATGGTAGGAACATTTAATACTGAACATATATATGTTGTGTTATATCCTTTAGTCTAATTATTGTTATTATTATTATTATTATTTTTTTTTTTTTTTTTTTAGAAAGCGTTTTACTCCTCCATCGTCTCGAAAAAGGTTATGTTAATTTTAGTTTAAAAATAAAAACGAGACCAATACCATTGTGTTTAACCATGAATAATAAATAAATAGTTTTTAATTCAAAGAAAATTAAAATTGTTTCATACTTTACACAAATAGATTAGCATAAAAGTATAATTGGTTTTTTTGCACTTATACTATATAATACTCGTATATTGGACGGTACAATTTAACGCTATTTTAGACGGGTCAAAAACAATTAATGAAATAATTTCGATTCAAATTTAAAATTATTTATTTATTTTCATAATTTATTGCTTCATAGATTATTTCACTATACATTTTAAAACAACATGGTATTATTATTTATAAGTGGATAATTTAATACTTTACAAAAATGTAATTTAAAAAAAAAAAATAATCATTGTTTACGGAAGTTTACGGAAATATATTTTAGAATTTTAATCACTTTTTCAGACTTGATTATTTGAATTAATCACTAACCTTGTGAAATTTATAAAAATTATGTACTAGTTTACAATTACTCTTAAATACTTTCATAGTCATCGCCATCCTCTTGCTAGCCAATTATCCATTTTGAACAGTAATAAATGTTTCCTATTATTATTTTTTAATAAGTTATTTGCTTTGTATAAATATATATATATGTATAATTAATTCATAATAATAATTTATCAAATTATCATTCAAATTGTGTACATCCAAATTCGAAGCGCTTTTTTTTACAATGAATTTACAATCTGTATTTTACAAATTACAACTATCATATGAAAAAAAATATACTAAACAATAATTTATATAGATGATAGAATAGCATAATAAAGAAATATATAACCCAGTGATATAACTCTGATATCTTCGACTTGCACAAAATCACGTTATGACCGTTCGTATGAATAAAACCACGTGTATCTAACATCTCTACTTGTACCATTTTTTGGAAAAAATCATCCGAAACTCAATATTGAGTAATACGACGAATCAAAATATTGTTATGATCAATTATACGACAAAATTATAAAAAATAACCTATCTCCGATATTCCGGACAAATGCCTAAAAAATATGTTTTTCAGAAATGAAATCTTACGAATAAATATTTTTACGAATACACCAAGTTGTAACGGAGGAATAAAAAAAAAACAAGAGACTTTCTCGACCAGTCGACCGCCATAACCAGTATATAACATATATATATATATATGAAATATGGATACAAACACAACGACGATCACGTGTATACGTTTAAATACGTTTAAGAAGAACCGATTTCAATTATAAAAAAAAAAAAAAATCAAATCTCTTCCGCTAAAAATCGAATGTACGAAGGAGTATTTTGCGTAACTGTAACCGCCGCAGGAGATGTTTCATATATAGTAATGGCGGTATACGTAATATACACTGAAAAACTCACGATATTCGTACACAACGAACTTAACATTGGCGAGTGAGCTACGCGTAGTAGAAGATGGAATACATTTCGTACACGCATAAGCGTGTACAGACTTTAATTGCAGATGCAGTATATAAAATTAAACATTCCATTTTGAACAATCGGTCGAATCATTGTTGAACAGTTAAAATGATTGATCACATTATAAACAAGCTGTGTTATTATTATCAAAGTGGCAATAATAGTGTAATCATTTTTTTTTTTTTTTACAATTGACAAAATTTGTTATTTACATTTAATGTATACATACTTCCTTACATTTATTCACTGCTTTTGAAAACACCAAATTACAATTACTATCAGACATTATTAGTAATATAAAATCATAGAATAATTTATAGTCAATTCATTTAGTTTTCTTAATTAAATAAAAATTACTTATGATTTATAATAAATTGTTAAATAGTGAATTGGCCCTACCAGCCCACATACCAATCAATCGGCCCAAAAATGTGGCAGATGCAGCATATGAACCTTCTGCTGCACCCGTGCGCTTGCCTATGCGTACACAGTATTTTGAGTGATTACTATATCCGTGTGCGATTTTTTTTTTTTTTTTGTTTCTAAAATATCTGTTCGTGCATGTTTTGTATTCACGCCGTTCGCCTATCTACGAACGAAACCGTGACTGAATAACATAATATAATATTAATCGTGATAACGGGTTCGACGGAGGCGTGAAAATGTTTATCGTTTTTCAAATATTTAACAGTCCATTAAGTTATTAAAAGTAATATTTCGTCAATTGCTTATTATTCTCAGCCGGTTTAACACACCGAGATGTTTTATTGGTTTTTCATTGTCTTGTGCAACGTGATCGAAGTGAACTCGCGCCCGGTACCTTACGCCGGTACTTATTATTTATTTTGTTATTCTATATTTTAAAATTATTTTATTTTTAGTTATAATCAAATACAAATGATAAAACAATTTCTAATATTTCAACGTGTAATAACTCATACATACGATCTAATATTGTTATGAACTACCGCTATTATATATTTATTATTTCTTGTGACATACTCATCAGTTGTATTTCAGTTGTATTTTGAATTACAAAATGTTCTTATAATCATATTTAATATATAATAAATAATACAATTTAACTGTATTAATAAATTGCTAATTTATTATCCTTTACAAATATATATATATATATATATATATATATATATATATATATATATATATATATGCGACAAAATGTAATAACTCACAGTAATAATATAATTTTTAATCAAAAAAATTATTGTTTATTTCCATGTAGGTAGCTAATACTATCGTAAGAAATAATATTATATTACTAATGAAAATTATTCAAAAACACGCACCTCTTATTTAATCCATCGAAACGTTAGAAAATTAAAAACCACAATATAAACAGTATTCTTATAAAAAAATCTTACATTGTGATTTGCATTTTAATTACTTTTTTGTTATTAATGTTTTTATATTAGCAATACATTACTGTAATAATATTATTGTATTTATTGTATTTATTATTATTATATTTACGAACTATCCGTCTGCTAGAAAACATGTATTCATAGTATATTAATACTATACATATTTTCAGAACTCTGGTCGTTTTAAATATATATTTTAAATAAAAACAAAATAGTTAAAGGAATCCGAAAACTCTATCAAAATACAGCTAATTATTTTAATTTTAATGTTTTTAAATTTACAAAAATCATAAATCCTTAGCATTTTTGGGATCCCTTGATTTTCTACTTCAGTTAAGAATTCGATTATAAAAAACAAAACTCCACCCATTAGAACCAATGTGTTAAAGTATTGGGAGTACACTGACTGTTTTACTAACTTTTGGTATCTAATGTGCACATTGTAAGAGTATTTTAGGTATTTCTATAAATCAGATAGAATTTCTTTCTATTTTGTATTTTACACTCGGCAAAACTAACCACACATTCATCCAATTTCACTTCTTATTCTTATTCGCTTCGACCCGGCCCGGTTTGAGAGGTAGGCGGCATATTTCCGGAGGAAATTTTTATGTATAAAAAAAATATTTGATGTGATATTTACATGTAAGGGGCTACAAAACTAAATTTTGTCCAGGTTTGTTTAAACACTTGAGCCGGGTCTGGCTCCAACGCTTATATTGTCGAGTAATATCACTAATACGTCTTCGATAAATGCACGCATTGAATCCGCAATATACAATCATCTAAACATGGTCACAAACGTACCAGCGAAAAGCATCTTGCATTAGTTAATTTGAATACGTTGCTTGCCAAAAACAAAACAACCGAGCTGGATACTGACGCACTAAGTTATTTGAATACTGAAGTGGCAGGAAGTTTTTTTTTTTTACTTGATCACCCACTAGAATTATTTATACAGAACAATTTTTCAAAACAGCATTACGAATGACGTCACTGTGTGTATAAATGTTCATAATATTTTATAATGTTTATATAACTCCTAAATTATATTTCACATATCATATTACTATTATAACGTGTTCAGTGAATACACGATATATCTAAATATCTTCATGTGAATATCTTACCGTGATAATTATTTTCCTGGTTTTAATTTTACAAAGACCATCCACTAACATTTCTCACGAATCACATGATTCAAACATAACCACTTCGCGCTTCGAGTAAGCATAACTATTCCTTAGACATGGCATACCAACATGTGCATTTATTTTGACGTAGATTGATTTTGACTACTCGAATTTAAAATAAAACACACACACACACACACACACACACACACACACACACACACACACACACACACACATACACACAAATTAATTTTAGAAAAAAACTACCGTTCAAAATACGCCTCGTTCGATGATGACGCACGTGTTTCATATCATGACGCGGTCATTATAGCAACTCATTATGACGGCACCAGGACACCGTTGTTGGAACGCCGTACAACATTGTATCCTGTCCACGGTGTGAATCATGTTGTAAACAGACCTGTGGCTAATACAATTAATCGTTATCCATCGACCGATTTATTCATCGTGCGGACCCAAAAATTCCATCAGCCCCGCGTGACCATACTCGTTTCCGTCGCGCCAAATCGATAGTCACCACGGTCCGTATTAACATACGATACGCGTGTATATACCGTGACGTGCAACAGGTGGCCCGCGGCTGTAGGTGAGATGTCCGTGCAACAAGCGACCATAAATCCGGAGACGTTTTACCACCGCGTTCGCAAGACGATTCGTTCTGTCGGACGAACCGCGGGTAACGGCGAAAACTCGCGAAAACATTCAATCCGCCGCGGACGGCCTCCGCAAGCCCGGACGATTGTTTGGCGCGTGCGAATGTAAAACGCGAACGTTGCTTTAACGGCGTCGTGGTCGTTACGTTATACCCGGTTTCCATATGCATTACGTTAGCGTACACATACCGGCTGAAATCGTACAACGAAATTATTGAACCTAAGCAAATACTCCGCCGAAATCCCGTAAACGTAACCTGTATAGGACACACGCATCAAATATGTACATATGTTTAAGCGCCGAGTACATGTTTTGTGGTACGTATTACTTGGTATGCGTATTATTTCTTAGCAGTGTTAGTAAACGTTTGTTTAAAATTAAGGATAAATATGCCGGGAACATTATATTATATTTGAGAAAAGAATAAACGGACTTGAATCAACAACATGTTACGTTAACCAAGTACTACGTTACACGACCAAATTCTACCACCGTTTTGCACACGACCGTTTATTAACACACAGTGTTCGGTTTTCGACCAATTGCGCGTGTTATAACACTCGGAGTTCACACCCGGTCAGCGGCAACCATCATCCGCCGACTTGGCTAATAACTATGATGTAAGTCAGCGTCTCATGTGGTGTGTCTACGACTTAAACTTTAGCGTTTCGGGCGACGCGAACTTTTTTAATCTTTGAAACATATTGTATATTTTTAATATTTTGACCACCACCCTTATTATACTAACACTAGTTAACACTAGTTCTTATTATAATTATTATTGTTTGATTACATACTCGTAAAATAGAACTAAAATAACTACGAAAACGTCGAGAACACACGCTGGTCGGCACAGTGACTTGGTAGCATACTAGCATATTATATTGTATTATATCAATTATAATATTTGTCTTAATATTTATAATAAGATCAAACAATTTTACACCCACGAGAATATCGTAACTAGAATCGCGTACACAAAATGTGCATCAGGTCTATGCACCTTGTGGCATAGTAGCTAGACCGACGAAATGACAACAGAAACACTTATATGGATCGTAATTAAATTACGTTAATTTTTTGGAAACAATTTCCAATAAAAGTGTGTATATTTCATAGTAATTGCATTGAGCTCCTACGTTAGTACGATAAAATAGTTTCTGAATAAGTGTGAAAAAAAATAGTCGGAAACGGCTCTTATTTGTTCTCTGTAATTATGGATGAAATTAAAAGAGATTTAAAGCGAGGTGTATAATGTTTGCTAATAATATAGTTTTAGTAGGAGGAAATCTGGAAGAAGTTAATAATGATCAAAGGTTAACCCATGACGGAAAGGGATTGAAAATTATTAGAAATAAAATAGAGTATATAGAGTATGGCTTTGGAGAAAAAGAAAGAGTTGAGAGGATGATGATACCAATGGAAATAAGTGGTCATGTGATAGGTGAAGTCGAGAACGGCGTAGGTATTGTAAGGTGATCGTTATGCTATGAGAGCGGGGAAAGAGCCGTCACCTAATTCCCCAAGCTCGCAGATAGCTACATGCAATTATTCGGCTGGGCCGGAACTGATCAATGGTGAAAAGCATTGGCCAGGGGAACCTGAGTCTGTCAAATATGGCGGTCGCATCAAACAATACACCGAACGATAGGACATTCGTGCGCACAACCAACGGATACGAAACCCGGGGTGAAACGGGCCGATAGCAGCAACACAAGATATCGTTATATGTTCTCGCACTGCCGAGTGGATGCCGGTGCTCTTGAAAAACCGATACGCGAAACCCATACCACGGGATCTCAGAGACACCCACTATCCTTAAATGGACGGTGCTCTGAGACTGGGGTGCGTCCCGATCTTTCGGGGTGGTGGCGCGCGTCATGAGGTCGGACTTGTGGTGGCACCGGTCTTGCTAGAAAAAAAGCGGATAGCTTGTCCCTTCGGAGAACGTAGCTTCTTTTAGACGAAACACACCTGACCGGATCCGACACATTTTTTTTCGCACAACTCCGCTGAGTCAACGAATCGCGCGCTCGTTTACTGCCGATAATCCGATCGGTGCGCGTACCGAGTTTCGCGTTAAGGTCCGATTACACGCGCCAGTCGTAGGTCCGCGTAGGGCAATACCTGGTTTTTTCGACAGTCCAACACTCCACATATATGCGGCCACACAACCCCGAGACAATCGAATATAATTTTACTCGGTTAATGACATCGATGCTCATCACGATCTCGGTATGCTGCTAGGTTATGTATAACTAACAGTTGATATATGAATCAATCGGCTTATCGAAAGTTTTCGACGCCAAAACTCTCTGATGCACAAAAAAAAATGGTCTCCAACGAACTGTTTTCGATGTACTGCGGAGAACTGCATTATTCTACGTTATTAATAATGATTAAAAAATAAAAAAAATGCTGCGCGATATTCATCAAGAGATTACTGAGTGGTATCGTTGTAAATCTTAGTATCAAAACAGTATAATTAGTTCGGGTCAATATTATAATTACGTTCTTCGGTTGTTTTCGATTTGTATTGACGGTGCAAATATCACTATACGCAGTTATTTCACTACGGGAACTTTTAATAACATTTCTTTGTATAATTTAATCACCCACTTTATAAAGTAATAATACATTTCTAAATTAGATAAGCCCTAAAATCTACTTTTTCTTTTTCAGAATTTAAATAAGGACAGCGATAAAATGTCATAAATTTCTAGTACTCAAACGGGATAGAAATTATCGACTAGTCCAATACTTGTAACTTGATAAAACTCGACTTGTACTATCAGACCGAAATCGCTTTACCGACTGCATATGTTCTCGGCAAATTATTCGCCACACAAAAAAACTCGCTAAAAGCCAAATGCATTGCGAAACGTCTTCTATCGTCTAATTCCGATCACATATGTTGCATGCATGTTATGTTATGTGTCATGTTATGTAATGTTTCATGCATGTTATTGAATTTAAAGTATTGGGAGGTAGGCATATTCGTTTTATACAAATAATATTTGCTTCTCAGTGTTTTATTTTTTTTTATTGATCTAATTACAACTTCAACAGTTATGGCTATTAGCTACATTTTTTTATGTTAATTTGTCCAATCCAGTGTTCTTGAGGAAGAGGATGAAGTTGTCCATGATATTTGGTCCGATTGTTTCGTATAGGTTTGAAAGAATATTAAATTTGGTTCTATGGATGAAGTATGAGCGGCATTCTGTTATATGTTTAATTGTTAGTGTCGCGGTCGTATAACACTATGTAATAATGAAATCGTATAAGAATCGTATGAAGACTTAACAAAATAAAAATGGTCAAAAAATGTATTATACATAATTAAGAATTGAACCGAGTACCTCGTATTGTTTTTGTAAATTTTCATAATGTATAAATTTATAGTAATGTCATATAATCGATCGCAGGCAAAACAGTTACAGTGCCGTTTGAAATACATATGACCAATAGAGAAAAAGAAGACGCGTCTCCTATTCTAACTTAGCACTGTTGCTGCCGTTCGTTTAAACCTCACCTTTCGAACTCTTCGGGCTATATGTTTATATATTCGACACGTCTTCTAAGTTATACGGCGCCCGAGTGGACCATCTCGGACGCACAGGTAGGTAACAATTTTTTTAGCATTTAAGTCATGTTGTTTATTTACCGTAGTTACACTTGTTGCGGTTTCGCCGGGCATAGAACTCAGTGTAGCGCCACAACCAAACTATTTCACTACAATAGCACACAGCGCAGAGTCGCTTTATCGATAGCATGTGGTCTTGACGAACATCATCCGCTTCGACGAAACCCCATAGAATTTCCAGTGCACCATTAAATTGTTATCATTATTAATCAACGCTGCGAGGCTAGACACGTCATGAAGCAGACGGCCGTGGTAAACAGTAAACGTTTTACGATTTAACGTTTACGTTTGGACGTGAGCAGACTTCTGATCGCTTTCGACGATTTCTATTCGCGTTCAATACGTATTGGTTGGTTTTCGCAACGACACTTTTCGCGATCTCGACGAACACGGTAATAGTCTTGAGTACTGTTTACTTTGCATCTTCTTCTTAATGTACCAATCCATTTTGGATGTTGGCGATCATTATTGACACACAAGCCTTATCCGTGACACTCCGGAATAGTTCTACCGAACTTTTGTCAAACCATGGTCTAAGGTTTGCTAGCCATGATATTCTTATTCTTCCAAGTGATTTTTTTTGTTGCTATTTTCCCTTGTAGGATACGGTGAAGAAGATCATATCTATACTCGTTCAGCATAATATATCTTAAGTACTGGAGTTTTCTGCATTTAACTGTTACTACTAATTCCTTTTCTTTTCCCATTCTACGCAATACCTCAATATTGGTAATTTTCTCAGACCATGAAATTATGATAATTCTACTATATAACCATAGTTCAAATGCATCTAACTTATTTAAAATGGATTTAGTTACTGTCCAAGATTCCGCACTATACAAAAGAGTTTAGAACACATAGCATCTTAGGAGTCGTGTTTTTAAATGTAAGGAGAACTTGTGGCTCTTGAATGACGCACTCATTGAATTAAAGACATTTCTGACTTTCCCAATACGACACTTTATTTCTTCTTCGTTGCTCCATTGTTCGTTAATGACGGTGCCAAGATATTGGAATTTATATACTCTTTCTATTCTGATTTGGTAAATATTTATTTAAACTCTGGTGGAGTTTTCCTTGTTTATGATCATAAATTTAGTTTTAGATTCTGAACGGAGTGAAGAATGTATTGATTTTACAATGATGTGTTTTTTTTTTTTTTTTTTTTTGTGTCTGTCGACACGTTTTGGGGCAGTAAAAATGCTTCGATAGCCTTATGTAGCAACTTTTCTGAAAGGAAAGTGAATCTATTTGGTACTTTGGGAGGTCAAAAGTTAAAAATTTTTAAATGCGACGGGAAAAACCATAAAAAAATTTGGGAAAAACGGGAGTTTTTACGCAAAACCAGTTTTCGACATAATCAAATTTTTTATTTTGCTATAACTCAAAAACTAATCGATGTAAATACTTGAAATTTTCACCAAATGTTAAGATTAGCGTTTTCTATACACCATTAAATTTTCAAAGTATTTTGACGTTTATTAAGCTATTTA
Source organism: Sipha maydis (assembly GCA_034509805.1). Lineage (NCBI taxonomy): Eukaryota > Metazoa > Arthropoda > Insecta > Hemiptera > Aphididae > Sipha > Sipha maydis. The sequence continues at coordinate 18,226 of JASXSY010001697.1, forward strand.
TAGACAATTGAAATTTTCAATTTTTTTAAGTATTTTTTTTTTAAATAACGATAAAATTTTTTTGGCTGCCTAGAAAATCTTGAAAATTTAATACAAGGCTTCTTATAAGTTGTTCCTTAACTGATAAAAAAAAGTCTAAAATCGTAAGTCACAATTTTTTTTTATAAGTGCTCAAAGTTCCAATTTATACGAAATATGTAAAAATCACGATAATTTGCAAGATATTTTGTAGATAAAAATTCATAAAATTTTTTCTGTTCATACTTAAGGTTCAAAATTTTAACACGAGGTTATCTATAAGCTACTCTTCAAAAATCTTTAAAAAAATTTCTACCGGAATTAGAGGAAAAAATTTTATGACTGTTTGAAATTTAAATATTTACGAAATTGCATAAAATAGCGATTTATTCTCAAACGATTTTAAATATTTTTTATAATTCAAAAAGTATAAGTCGCAGATTTTTGAAATTTCTAACAGTTGTTAAGATTGGTATTTCCTTTATGTCATATTTTTTTCAAAATATTATATTGATTTTTAAGCCACTTATAGGCATTTAAAATATTCGATTTTTTTACACTTTTTTTTTATAATCGGTGATAAAAAAAATTTGGCTCGTACAAAATACTTGAAAATTTAATAGAAGATTCCACAGAAGTAGTTCTTAAAGTCATTCAAAAATTATTAAAATCCATAGGCACAATTTTTTTTTATAAGCGTTTGAACAGCGAATATTGACAAAAAATTACATGTAAAATATAATATAATGTATAATATTCTAGACTGACAAAGATATTGGTTTTTTTTTAAAATGCTCTAACTCAAAAATTAAAAACCGCAACAACTTGAAATTTTCACCAAATCTTTATAATGACGTTCTCTATACATGGTTAAGATTTCAAAGTATTTTGACATATTTTGACTTATTTATAGACAATTTAAATTTTCGATTTTTGTTAAATTTTTGTTTTTAAACATCTATAAAATTTAATTGGTTGAGCGAAAACTCTTGAAAATTTTATACTAGGTTTATAATAAGTTAAACTTATCGTAACTAAAAAATATCGGTGATCGGTTAACTCAATTTTTTTTTATAAGCCCTTAATGCTCAAGTTTGTATAAAATGTGTAAAAATCACGATAATTTGCAAGTTATTTTGTAGGTAAAAATTCATAAAATTTTTTCTGTTCATACTTAAGGTTCAAAATTTTAACACTAGGTTATCTATGAGCTACTCTTCAAAAATCTTTAAAAAAATTTCTACTGGACTAAGAGGAAAAAATTGTATGACTGTTTGAAATTTAAATATTTACGAAACTGCATAAAATAGCGATTTATTCTCAGACGATTTTAAATATTTGTTATAATTCAAAAAGTATAAGTCGCAGATTTTTGAAATTTCTACCAGCTGTTAAGATTAGTATTTCTTTTATGCAATATTTTTTTCAAAATATTATATTGATTTTTAAGCCATTTACAGGCATTTAAAATATTCAATTGTTTTACATTTTTTTTTATAATCGGTGATAAAAAAAATTTGGCTCGTACAAAATACTTGAAAATTTAATCGAAGATTCCACAGAAGTAGTTCTTAATGTCATTCAAAAATTATTAAAATCCATAGGCACAATTTTTTTTTATAAGCGTTTGAACAGCGAATATTGACATAAAATTACATGTAAAATATAATATAATGTAGAATGTTCTAGACTGACAAACTATATCGCTGTATGCAACTGCCAACCCATCCTAATTGAAAAATATATTTATCGTTTCAAAATAAAATATACTTTTTTTAATGTTTATAATTAATAATGTATTATATCCTAGACAAACATATGAACTCCGTTCAGAATCGTTATTCGTATACAATGATATCTATCATTGCATTCAAATTTAACAAATCCATTATAATAATGACCTATCCTATAAGCGAGGTGCACTCCACCCCTAACTGTACAGCAGAGCGAGGCCCATCCGGTTCTTTTGTTTGTATTTATATCCAGTCTGTATATCATGTTAGACTCTGTTATTTTATCTATGAGTATTTGAAGGCCTTCATCAGTGTCCGCAAAAACTATGGTATCATCGGTATAACGTAAGTTGTTTAATCTTGTATCATTTGTATATATTCCTTCTTTTAATTCATTTAGAACTTCTTTAAAGATATATTCAGAGTAAAAATTAAACAAGATGGGTGACAGAATACAACCCTGTCTCACCCCACGTCAAATTTCAATTGGGTCTGTTGTTTTTCCTTCTATTTTGAGAACCACTGTTCACCTCCAATATAAATTAGCAATTATTCTAAGGTCTTTTTCATATATTCCTGTTTCTTCTAGAATCCTAATCATTATATCATGTCTAACACGATCAAAATCCTTCTGGTAATCAACCAAACAGACATATATATTACAATTTACATCTCTGCATCTTTGAAAGAGAACCTGTACACTGAATAGTACTTCTCTTATACCAACCGCACTCAAAAACCCAAATTGATTATGTGCTATTTGTTCTGTATATATTCTCTCATAAATAATTAAAGAATAATATCTGACTTATGTACTGAATTCAATATTACTGTGATCCATCTAATTTTCTCATCAACCAGTAATGTGATGAATTCAGAGTGTATTTGATCGATACCGAGTGCTCTGCCTTCTTTCAGTTGTTTAATAGCTGATCCATCTCATCTAATAATATATCTGGAACCGTTCGGACACCAATTTTGGGTTCCTGTTCTGCTCAAACATCATGAAATAGATTTTCTAGATATGTCATCCATAACTGTTTTTTCTCATCTATGATGACTATTATTATTCCATCTGGGTCAAATAGTTTTCCATAGTTTTTCTTTCGAAATCGTCCAGTGACTTCCCTGAATTTCCTATGCACATTGAAGTCATTAGAGTATTAAATACATAATTATGCAATGTTTATCGACAACGTTATTTCCGTGTGTCGGAAATTCAAGAAAACAAACCATGCTAACGTTTTATATAATCGCCGCGGTCGTGTAACACTATGTAATAAGTAATGTAATCGTATAAATCGAAAACTTAACAAAATAAAAATGGTCAAAAAATGTATTATACATATTTAAGAATTGAACCGAGTACCTCGTATTGTTTTTGTAAATTTTCATAATGTTTATAGTATTGTCATATAATCGATCGCAGGCAAAACAGTTACAGTGCCGTTTGAAATACATATGACCAAGAGAGAAAAAGAAGACGCGTCTCCTATTCTAACTTAGCACTGTTGCTGCCGTTCGTTTAAACCTCACCTTTCGAACTCTTCGGGCTATATGTTTATATATTCGACACGTCTTCTAAGTTATACGGCGCCCGAGTGGACCATCTCGGACGCACAGGTAGGTAACAATTTTTTTAGCATTTAAGTCGTGTTGTTTATTTACCGTAGTTACACTTGTTGCGGTTTCGCCGGGCATAGAACTCAGTGTAGCGCCACAACCAAACTATTTCACTACAATAGCACACAGCGCAGAGTCGCTTTATCGATAGCATGTGGTCTTGACGAACATCATCCGCTTCGACGAAACCCCATAGAATTTCCAGTGCACCATTAAATTGTTATCATTATTAATCAACGCTGCGAGGCTAGACACGTCATGAAGCAGACGGCCGTGGTAAACAGTAAACGTTTTACGATTTAACGTTTACGTTTGGACGTGAGCAGACTTCTGATCGCTTTCGACGATTTCTATTCGCGTTCAATACGTATTGATTGTTTTCCGCATCAACACTTGTCTTGATCTCGACGAAAACTAGAATAGCCTCGGATTCCGTTTACTTTGCATCACCAAACCGTTTCTCACTCGTAGCACCGCACATACAAAACATTATAAATACGCCCATCGACACGTGGTGTCGGAACATCACATGGCACCGAACCTGACCGGGTCGGAGTCAACAGCCGTACGCTCGTCGCGTGAATGTGAACGTGTCGCAAATCAAGTGTTACGCAAGCTGAGATAAGCAGAACATCGATAAGGCCACTCCTAAGCAATAGGAAAAACCAATATCAATAACTAAATAAATCTAGTCCTTTGGTGGAACTACGAATATAATGAATCGATCAAACTATATAAAAAAAAAAAAAAAAAAACTATCAAATTCAATGAAAGTAATTCTATAATCGATTGTATCCAACCTAAAAAATCCGAAACATATTCCCGACATTTCACAAAAAAAGATAAATGGAGTCATGGCAAAAGTATACCAGTTCCATAAGAATCAACACCACCTCAAAGGAAGTCTAGAACAAAATTAAGACTATTAAAAGTATCTAACATACTATAATTTGACCTCCAATACAAAAACACATCACTCTCTACTACAATATATATATACATATAATTTAAGCCTTTATGGATGTTTTCCAAATATATAATAGTAATAAATCAAATTATGACTCCATTTTTTCAACTGTCAAAAATAATTCTGAAAATAATGTCATAAATGAAATAGAGCTCAACTTTTATACTCAAAACTTCGTGAGTAGGTCAATTAATCAGGAATCATATTTTCCCATTCAAAATCAAAAATATAACATTTGACTACAGTTCAAACACTAACCATAATCTCTACCTTAAAAATATTCAAAAATTACTTCAACTACTAGAAATGACATTTGGTAATATACTAAACTGGATCACTCACTTGAAATTACTAAGAAAAATACGTTTAAAGTCAAAATTAATACATTTTACAATTCTCGCACAACACTGATGGGGAGCCAATCCTAAAATCGTCGTTGAATATAAATAAATCATTAATTCTATCACAAATAAACTATGGATTACAAATATACTATACATCCAAGACTAGACATCTTAGAACCTTAGCACCTATACACCATGAAGCTGTCCAAATATTAATAGGTCGTTTTATAACAAGTCCGACCGAAATCATATTATGATATGTGGGAGAAATACCCCTCAGACTTATAAGATACAAAGACACACTCCTAAATTGTATAAAAAGAAAAGCAACTTCGAAACACATAATGCATACAGCTCTTTTTAAAAACAAAAACTCATGTATCATTCATAATCTCATTAAAAACCATTAATACAAGGCATAGACACCAATCTTTCGCATGAACTGAATATCTATATCTCTGTCGAAAAAAGAAACACCGCTATAGCTATGGTATTTAAAGCTCTCTGTAGATTTACCACTCTCAACAAAAACGAAATAAGCTACAACACAATAATTACACAATTTTATGACATTAAACTTCGTTTCATCAATCACACTCAAATCTGCACGGACGTATCTAAATCCGAATATGGTGTAGGCTTTGCAATTTTCCACATCCAAACGACCATCCGACACAAGCTTCCTACAATAACAAACATGTTTACTGCTGAAAATTATGCAATACTTGAAGCGATTAGACTAGCAAACTCATTTCAAACTTCTAACATATTACTCATAAGTGATTCTTTCGGTGTTCGAAGAGCGCTAAAAATCTCATAACCCAAAAATTAAATCACCCAAATAAACCAAATCGAACTAATTGACACTCACAAAAGTATTCAATTTATGTGGATACCTTTCCATGTAAGAATAAGAGAAAATCAAATAGTCGATGAAGTAGCCTTTCTAACAAACAAAAAAAATCCTAACACTATCGAAAAAATATCTTTTAACGATATTTTCATATAAATATTATTAAACATAAACTTGAATAATGTCTTATATATGCACCAATTCGCGTTTAGCCTCTCACGCAACATTAAAGAAATTATCAACAAAAAATAAACTTCAACAATCATTAGATTCATCTGAAAATGCAATCTCATTAACAAACTCTAGATTAACCAACATCAATATTATATTGTAAACACAACCATTTTTATTGTGAATTTATTGTGAATCTGTTAAAACGTTGGGCGAATAACCTTAAGTTGTTGAAACCGGTAAATCTTCATATAAAAAAAACCCGTGCAAATAATAGCTGACTTGCAGTGCGCGAGTACTTTGCAAATAAACAATTAATTAAAAACCATGTTAAATATTAAAGAAGTGCATATTTACTACAAAAATCTCATTACAAGAAAATATACTATATTCGACCTGCCGAGACAGCAGGACAAAGCACAGATTAGCATTTGTTATATTATCAGTATACCAGGTTTATTAGATTACCATTCACGAGATCAATACTTTGAAATTCAATCCAATCACCTATCGAAAACTTATTTAATTTGGATGGCAAAAACATATGAACATAATGCTGCCGACGTCAAAACGAATTTTGACTAACTGTAAATAATTATGCATAATATCATATTATGATTAATAACGATTACTACAGTATGATGTCACTACAATAAAATTAATTTTGCACCGATAATTTATTATAGCTATTAACGCGAAGTCATAATTTTTGATAATATGTAAGGATCACACATCATTTGGCATGTGATGATTCGATGTGGATCCGATCCACTCGAACCAATTAGAGACAACAAGAACACATCCTCGCTGCCTCGTGCCTTTGCATTCGACTCGTTTTAATAATAATTATAGAAATTTATCAGAGATATATTATTATTATTTAATATTTTATTATTTTCAGAAGTTATTGTTCAAAATTCAATCAAAAGTTTTTCCAAAATACTATTATTCGAGACTCTAGTTGACGGTAACTCACAAATGTTTCTTCGATTTCAACAACAAATCGGAATCCCATCATACAGCATGATGTGTTTGTATATATTATATGAATAACGTCCAAATAATATCAACATTTATATAAAAAAAAAAACCTGTCAATCCGAGAATATCCGATGTGTTTCCCAATCGGGGAATCCGAACGCGACGATATTCAAATATTATATTAAATGTATACGTATATGTATATATAAAAGCAAGGCGCCCACGAAATGCTATTTATTATACCGTCGAACCATCTAGATAAACATTCTTTAATTTCCTCCGGCGCTGACGCTGAAAAGTTTTTCATTACATACAATTTTGACGAATCTTATTAATATATATAAATACACGTATCTATATAGATTTATATATATATATTTTTTTTTTCGACAGCTCGGCCACATTACGCGTGCGCACTTTTTCCACTCGTTAAATATATTATATTTAACAAAAAAAAACCTTCGATGTCAGCGAATTCACGCAAACATATTACAAAACTCGTCGACACGTCGAGGAAGCACATCGACTTCTCCGCGTCCACGCCACTATACACACAAGAAGAGTTCGTTTAAAAGTTTCCCTCCCACCATCATTCCCCCAAACAAGTACTCTGCAAAAGCAGTAATTCGATAATATGACTACGACGACGACGACGATGATGATGATAGTGATGATGATGATGACGATCTATTTACCGCATTATTATTTATCAATTTGTAGAATTATACGAGCCGATCACTCGTGTAAGACGTTCAAACGGCACCGTTTTCTCGGACAAAAGCTCGGCCGGAGCGCCACACATGGCACAATACCTCGCAATCACTGCCGTTATTTTCTCCCAGTCGGCGATATTTTATACAACATATCACTATATTTATGTGCGTGAAAATATATGTACATAACCATTATATAGAAAATAGTAGAAAATAATAATACGATAAAAGGGAAAAAAAATTCACGAAAACGTTCGCGCGATAATCCGATAGGGTGACCCCACGCCCGCTCCAAAAGTCTCGAAAAAGTTTACCGCCGTCCCACTCGTTTGCGAAAATCGACGGGACACGGCGAATATTTCATTACAGAAATGATTACATTTGACGTAGGCGGTTTTCAGAAGTTCATCCGCTGCCAACGAACGGGAAAAATGTTTTCCGAAGTTTATACATGCACAAATGTATGTTTCGGATAAATACATTTGTGATCAAATCGTGCATTTATATTGGTTCTATGTACTATAAAAACTTACTTATGGTTTATCAAAAGACCGGAAAACTTCCGATCAATACTAACAATTTGTCTGCGTCCGTATCTATAATAGATATATATATATATTATGTACAGTGCGGAATACTTCAAAAATATAGTTTGAAATCGCATATGTGAATTGAATCATAAACGGCTCGTGGGAAGGAAAGGTGCGCACAGACACCTCTCTGCATCCTCCCTGTTTTCATGCCATAGAGTCATTCTCCACGTGCAAAATATTACATACATATTATATACACACGATTAGGTAATATTTACATTTTAATTTTTTTTTTTACTCGATGAGTATATTACCATCATCGTTTTGTCCACCCATTCCGTTAAGACATACAGATCACCAATAACGGATAGTGTACGTTTACCGGTCACAATTATTTATAAACTTTCCAAATGTATACTCTTACCGAACAGAATGTTTGTTTTTTAATATAATAGTAACTAATCTTCGTTATACCATATTGACAATTGAATAATACAAAATTCTACCAGTGTAAAATGTAAAATGTGCAATTCAAAATGCAGTCCTATTATTTATATATATTATTGTTCAATAATATTAATTATTAATAAACAAGATGAAATAATAAAACACTTAGATCACAAAACATGCGTAAGCGCTTAAAGTGTTGAAACATCCATATCAATATGTATTTTTCAGTGATTAATCATTTCGAACAATATGAAGTAAGTAAATATTATCTTAACAACAAACCATTATAGTACTTATATTGTACTACACACACGAACCGAATCAAATGAATTTTGCAAGCCTCATTAAATATTACTGTACCTACAATAACAAAATTATACTCAGCCTTTAGATCGATAATTTATAACAATAACATTAAGTGAAACAAATAGTAAGTAGAAAAGAAAACAAATCATTACTTATAAAATTAAATCACTCTTAAGTGTGCCAAAACGTGATTCTTAAAACAATTCTATACAATGTATGATTGCTATTATTTCAATATGCAATAATTATAATGTGTTCTTATCGATCAAAGACATTTTTTAATAAGAAATACATGATTGATTGAATATTGCAAAAAAAAAAATACTACTTGATTGTTTACACAAGCTATGTAATAGGCGATTTTGAAATGTGCTGAAGTACAAAGTAGGCAAGATAAACGTCAATCAATACGAATTGTCCATTTATAGTAATGGATACTGAAAGATGACTTGACGGCAAGAGAGCAAGAGTATTTTCGAAGATGACGACAACACGTCATTATAAAAATCCAACAGTAGATAAAACGATTTTTACATACGTATGTAGTCACGATTTAGAACTGATTTATTCCACGCAATTTCCATACGAATTTCATTGCCAGAAGTATGCTCAACGGGTACATATAATTGTATTAAGAACATGGACAGGTTTAGATTTGCAGAAACATAAAATAGCGATTTGAATGATGAAATGAAGTAACATGATCTATGCACAAACATATATAATTGCAGTACATACTCTTATAAGTAAGAAATTATACAGAAAATGTATGCAAAATTATAAACACGAGAGTTTATGTTACCCATATTAACATTATTGATTGAATTGAAAAAAATAATGGAGATGTATGTTTATTTATTCTTATGAAAATTTCGTATACTGATATTTAATGACGTAAAATACATTTTCCGCAAACTCATAATGATTGGGAAAACAAGTGTCTTCCTTTGAGTAAATCACTGGTTGAATTTTATGAGTGTAACGCGCTGTGTGAGTATGTGTAACAGTGTAATATTATATAATGTTACAGATGTAAGTTTTTTAAAAATACACTTGTACGACTGTACTTATATGAGTTATCACTCCGCACGCATTAGTCGAAGCGAATTCATTCAAGAAAGAAAACCAATTAACAAAGTAGATAAAGGTAGGTACTGATAGGTATTTCCTTGAACGGTTATGATTATTGGTTGCGCTATGAAAAAAAAATCGTTGTAGATGCGCACAATAAGACGTGCATAGGAACGAAAAATATAAATGAAAATTAAATAAATAAAGAATAAGAAAGGAACGTGTTTCCGGTAAATGTACGCCGAAACGAAGGTCCATAGTGTTCTTTTATATACAAATTTAATACAGAGTCTATTACTATACACATGACCGGTAATAATATGTCTTTTAAACGGAATCAAATCGTTATTGACCCAACGCACGAGATCTTATAGAATATACCCTGTGTCCGTCTCGGCTTCAACGTATAATACATATATATATTATAGACGTGTATTGTATAAAATATTAGGGTCGAATGGTGCAACATCACTGGTGCCGATGGCGTATAATAGAAATCGCTAGAAAAATAATAATAATGCAATTTGTATACGTGCATACATATTATATATATATACGACAGTTTTAAAAAAAGCATCCCACTTTAACTACTTAGAATCAATATTAAATCATAACAATGATATAAGAGTAAAAATTATTATTAGACATAGAAAAAAGGTTATAACTGATATTGAGATTTGGGAAAATTGTGAAATTCCAGATTTAAAATAAAAAATTAAGATTCCAGATATTATATATGACATTAATACAGCTTATTAATGCTGTGTGACTCAGAAATATTGCCTCTTAGAAAAACGGGAGAAATAGGGTTCAATATTTTCAAAAGAAAAATGCCGAAAAGAATTTTTAGATCACGTAAGGATGATCGAATCGAAGAATGGAGAAAGTCACCATCAAAAACAGCAAAATCTTTTATAACGCTGAGCCCCTGTATTACATAAAAAAAAAATAAAATAAAAAAACTTAAATTAATTATACACTCAATAATATTATGGACTAAAAAAACGTGAACAATCCGACAGAAAAGTGTAACTATCTGGAAAGACCTTGCTTTAGATGGGAGGCCTTTTAGAGTCAATTTTTTTTTTTTTTTAGCGTTACAGGCCATTTAGGCCTTTTGCTGTCAATACTAAATTCTTCCATTCTTCTCTATTATACGCGTGGTCCATGTCTTCATTCCAATCTGGTCTCAGCTCCTTCATATCTCTTTTGACTGTATCTAACCAACGTTAGTCAATTAGAAAAATATAATGATTATAAATGTCTATGGTAAGATTGTAAACATGTTTGATGTCAAAAATCTTATATTTTTTTTTTTTTTAGCGCGTTCGAATATTGAGTAGGTATTGAGTAGGTTTAGGTACATACATGGAGCACGAAATTCATCCAAACTTGGTTTAATAAACAATTTTAAACTATTCAACTTCGTTTCCTAAAATACAACTGTCTTATTATCTTAATATTGATTACCAGTGTTGAGATTATCTAGATAAATTTATCTAACTTATTTTAGTTTCAAGGAGAAGGAATTAAATTTATTAGATGATTTTCCCTAATAAAAAACAAATTTTTTTAAAATATAATACTACGCTCCCAGCTTCTGCGCCGGTTGAAAGACTGTTCAGTGGAGCCGTCCAAGTATTTACAGCCAGACGAAACCGTCTCAATGATCATACTTTTGAGATGTTGTTATGTTGCCGTTGAAATAATCGATATTAATATATTATTTTGGAATATAATTACTAGGGCCCGGAACTTGATGCATTTGCATCTTTTTTTCTAATGCGTTTATACAAGGCTTGTCTGTACATAAATGTGATTTATGTTATGTATAGTTCAATGGAACCATTTTTATTTTGCATTTTTTGCATTTTTCGTCAATTTTTGATTATACGGTCATTTTATAGTAATTTTGGAGCATTCTTTGCATTTTTGTAGATATATTTACATTTTTTACATTTTTCTTATAATATGTTATTTTGACAAAACTAAATATTTGTAAAAACTAACATATTGTGCAGCATATTGTATTACTGACATTATTTCTTATCTCCGTTTTAAATTTAGACCGCGTTATTAGACCCTGTAGTCTGTAGTTCTGTACACACTTGCATTACTTTGTGCTATTTCCCCTGCGTTGTCAACAATGGAATGGATAACTTATCGTAATTTCCATTTAATAGTTTTACCAAGAATATAGACTAATCGTTACATTCACTCACGCATCTTCTTCACATTGCGTCTTCTTGCGACCTTGTACGATTAAAAATAATTTCGATAATTTTACTGATACACACGTGACGTAGCGGTGTGATTGTCATTTTACGTCTTTCGGGCATAGTGGCATTATACATGTGAACGACGGATAGTAAAGTTTTCGATTAAAATATTTAATATAATTGATTTAATATGCCCAAGTACAAAGTTTCAAATAATACTCGATTGAATTCGTTTGTAAATCATTTTGGCAAAGACGTTTTTTCATCCGATGGCACTGTGTTATTTTGCAAAATTTGTGAAGTTAAAGTGACAGCTGACAAAAAATTTACCATCGAACAGCATATTTCGCGTAAAAAACATGTTAATGGAGTTGAGTTGAAAAATAAAAACCAAGAACTAAGTACAAGTAAGATACAACGTTTAATTACCGAACCATCTAAGAAATCATCTTTCAATTATGATCTGTGTCAGGCATTACTAGCCGCAAATATTCCATTGCAAAAACAATTTCTGGAAAAATATACGAATAAATTAATTCCCGATGAATCGACTTTAAGAAAAAGCTACGTTTTTCAGTGTTATCAGGAAACTATAGATAAAATCAGATCTTACGTAGAAAATAAAAAAATTTGGGTAACTTTGGATGAAACTACAGACGCTGAAGGGCGTTATGTAGCAAATGTTGTTGTGGGAACTTTGGAGTTGAATGGCCCCGGAAAACATTTTTTAATAAATACTGAAATCTTAGAAAAGGTAAATCATAGTACAATTTCAAAACTTTTCGATAGATCACTTCAAATGATTTGGCCAAATGGTATAAAACACGACCATGTATTACTTTTATTAAGTGATGCTGCACCATATATGGTCAAAGCAGGTAGAGCTATCAAGGTATTTTATTCAAAAATGGAACATGTGACCTGCTTGGCTCACGCTTTACATAGGGTTGCGGAAGAAATTAGAAAACATTTTCCAAAAGTCGACCAACTTATTTCTAACTGCAAAAAATATTTTTGAAGGCTCCTTCGAGAGTACAAATATTTAAGGAAATAGCACCGAATATTCCATTACCCCCACAACCCGTTCTAACTAGGTGGGGGACATGGTTAACGGCAGCCTTTTATTATTGTGAACATTTTGGTACAATTAAAAATATTATCATGAAACTGGAAAATGATGCGACCTCCATTGAAAAAGTAATTGATTTAATCACTGATCGCGAGTTAGAATTAAATTAAATTTATATTAAATCAAACTTCGGATCGCTACCAAATTCTATAACTAAACTTGAATCATCAAAAATATGCCTTGCTGATGCTATACTAATTGTAGAAGAAGAAAAAAATAAAATTCATCAAGCACGAAATATAGTTGGACGCGAAATTCAAAATAAATACAATAATGTTTTAGAAAAAAATAGTGGTTACAAAAATATGCAGATTATTTCAAAAATGTTAGAAGGAGATGAAGTGACAACAGAAGGCTTGCCAGAAGATTTGAATATAGATGACATCACTTTTTTCAAGTATGCGCCAATCACATCTGTGGAAGTGGAAAGAAGTTTTTCTAGTTACAAAACTCTATTATCGGACAATCGGCGATCTTTCCTTTTCGAAAATATTAAACACAGTTTGATAGTTCAATGTAACACAAGTATTGTTTAATAATATTTACATAATATTTAATGTTTAAGTACTAAAAAGATATGACATGTATAAAAATATTAGCATTATTTAGATGAATAAAATAATAATAAGTAAATAAATGATTTTAAAACGATGATTTATTGTTAAAAAACAAAATTTTTGAAAATTATAATATTTTTGGTATTTTTAGGGTCATTTTTTTGAGTCATTTTTTGATGTTTTTAAGTCATTTTAATAGTTTTTTTTTGTGCATTTTTTTAAGATTTTTAGGTCATCAAGTTCCGGGCCCTAATAATTACATAAGTCTTGCTAAAAAATATCATCTAATAAAGTATAAAAGTACAATACATTTATTTATAATGTTAAAATGTGATTATGAAGTTTTACAGGCCAAATATCAATAACTGTATGTATAAAAAAGTGAATTTGATTCTTTAGGTGACTAGGTGAGATCTTGAAAAATTGCATTTACATGCAAGTTATCATAATCCCCTATAAAATTGAGTGTAAAAATGAATAATATCTATTTTATGTTTTTGATATGTAAAATATTGAATTTATCTATTTTATTATATAGATAATAACGGTTAATATTTATCTTTATCTAGATAAAAAAAATATTTATTATCTTTATTTGTATCTTATCTAGATCATTTTTTTGTTATCTGGACTGTTGATTACTGTCTGTTGATTACCCTACACATGATCCAGCTTTGATGTTCACCTTTGAAATCTTTAAATGTAATTTAATTTATCGTCCCAAAATCTTAGAAAATATAAATTCTTCTTCTTTCGTATCGTTCAGATCTTGGTCGTCCAAAAAGCCACGACTGCTGCCGCTTTGTCATTTACCAGGTGTAAGACAATTCCATCACAATTGGTTCCTATTATAGAGCATTGTAGTAGGTGGCCCATTGTTTATATTTCACCACATTTGCAATTGGTAGTGTTTTCTTCTCCTAATATTTTAAATATAAGTTGATTGGTTCCCACCTTTTTCACTGGATCAATGACTACCTTTTATGAGTCATACCAATCGCAGTATTATAGTTATAATTAAATAAATCTGTATTATTTTCGTTCATAATAACCTTGACGATTTCTTAATTAATATAGTTCATATTGAATAATAAATCTAAATTCGACATTTACGTTTAAATTTTAAATCTTAGAAGTTTTTTTTACACTTGTACGTTTACTTTACAGTATTATAACTAAGTTATCACATAGCAATAATACAATTGCCTTATTCTTCTGATTACTGAATAATGTTTTTAATAATTAAAACAATAACTAATTTTATCAAATTCAATAATATTATATATTATTTATTATTGAGTTCAATTAACATAAGTATAATATAAGCAACACGTGCACTCCATTACCCTAAGTGAGCGTCATTGAACATATAATACTCATAATTATTAGTAATACATCATTTGAAATTTACGTTAATTATATTGCAATTTATAATGCATTATATATTGTAGTCCGTCGATCATTGTTAAATTATATTATTTGTTTTACAAATGGGTACGCGGAAATGTTTTCGTTTACAGCGCGTAATCACCACGCATTCTTTTGGACATTTTTTTTTTTTTTTATCGACTGTGGAATTCTGTTCGGATAGTTCGAGCAATTATTGAAATCGAAATACGCGTACATCTTCACGATTGTTATCATAATGCATTTGACGTTGTAAAACGTAGCGGGGTTAATAACTAACACAAACGAACAGCGATGCTTATCGGCCGTCCTCCGCCCGGCCTCGACCGGAATAGGACCCTAAATACGTGCGGCGCGCCGTACCACGCGTATTATTCGTAATATAATTTCGATCGTCGTCGTCGTCGTCGTTGTTTCGACGATTTCGATACATGATTCAACGGCAATCACACCGACGAACGCGCGGACGGAATTCGAGTCGACGAGTTCAGTTCGTGCGCGCTATTGTATTCGCGGCACGCGCGCTTGTCTTGGATTTCATCATCTGCCCGCGTCAGCGTACCGCGATAATCAATTTTTTTTTTTTATTCTTTCAATTTTTTCCACGAACGTATTCTGCGTACGCGGATGCCGGCAGCGCTCGGACCGGATCGACGAAAACACGTCGAATCGGCCAGGTCAATAGGGCGCGATAGGCCGTCCTAATCGCACGGCGGCATAGTCCACCGGGAACCGAGACCGCCGCCGAGTTTTGTTTAGTCGGTCGCGCGGACCTCACGCATTTGCACGTACGCGTTCACAATCAACGTTCGCCGGATAACGCGCGCGCGATGATGTTTTGACGTTCGTTTTCCGCTTTTCGCGATCGAACCAGCACGTCTGCGCACTATCTGCAAGTAACTCGCAAAACGCGCATACCCGCCGACGGCGTCACCATGAGGACCTCCGCGGCCATAGCTGTGCTCCTGTGCTGCGGCGCTTCGTTGCTCGCACGTTCGACAAGTAAGTCTCCGCGGACGAAAACAATAAGCAAACAGCTCGTTACGGTTTAGTCGGTTCTCGGCGCGTGTTCTAGTCCAGTTGTCCAGCGGCAACCCGAAAACCCCTCGACCGCGTTCGTCCCGGGCTCCGATGAACGTTCGAACGCGTGGCCTCTTCGACCTGGTACTTCGTAGTACGACCACCGCGACGGCGCGGTTTTTTATACGCTTTGTTTCACTCGTCCCGCTTGGATTGCCGATGTGTATCGAAACAAATCTAGTGTACCGTTGTTGCTCAGAAATTAAAAATGTAACCATTCGATTTGCTGAACATCGTAAGAACAAAACAAACAATAAAACGCCCGCTGTTAATGCGCTCCTATAAAAGACCGGAAAAAATTATTGTTTTAAGTCGAAACGATAACATTTTATTTGTTCCGTTAAACCTTGTATTCTACGGGGTAGCGTATCTGAATCCAAGGGGAAGGAATAAAAATCCATCCGAGAAATATGGAAACTATATTTCATTTACCCTTCATCCGCGAAAAATCCTAGGCGTGCCCTGAGAATCAGACAGCATTTATTGCACTCGATAAGGCTACTAGGTACTTTTTCAGATTTACATGATATAATTTTCGACAACTTCCTAATGATGTAATAAGATAATCTTAGACGCATAAAATAACTGTACAACACGTACATTAGGTAGTTAAAAACAATATTAATTTAAAGTAATAATCAACAATAGGTAGTCTCGCTAAATCATAAATTCTAAGGTTTTTTTGTAGTTTTTGTAATTTAACTTTTGCAAATCTAAGCCAAATTCCTACCAGGAAAAACAAGTTGTGCAGTATCACACGTAAATGGTTTTCGGGAGAGGCTTCAAGAAATATCGACGGGGCAAAAGGTCCTTAAAATCTACCCTCCCGCACCCCACCATCACATTTTAACGCTCGCAGAGTAGTCTCGCAGGAGGCTTTTACGATCAAAATATTATGACAGTGTTTATCATTGCGGCGGACGTGTGCATTGCAACCGATTTCCATTTGCAAATTGTATTTTCCGTCCGTGCGCGTATAATAACCGTTTCCTTAATCTTAGAACTGCACACGCACGCACCCGCTCACTTGCGCATACATAAATCTGACCGTCATTACTCTGCAAATGCATATATTGTGTACATGTTATAAATATATATATATACATATATGTACATATATTTACACACTGTGTATACAGTACGTATTATAATATGCAATGTGCAGTATTGCGGTAATTAATGACTGCTACTCGGTATCTACGTTATACGTAACCATTTGGCTATTAGCCGTCGTCAATCAAAACGCATATAATATATTACAATATATATATATATACAACACGTTCGTCTGTACTCGAAATGAGGACCAAAAAAAAACGACGTACAACAGAATATGTCCGATTGTTGTGATGCTGCGCAAAACTTTTTACGCTTAAGCTTTGAATGATAAACGCTATTGTCTTATATTCGATTGCGCGATCGGTACATATATTGCATTATTTCCAATTATTTCCTTAACCGTTTATTTTTATTGTGAGATCAAAGTTCATTTCATCTGATTATTATTATTAGAACTCGCTCTTCCGTTAACTTAATTTTCTTTTTTTTCTAAACATTTTTCGAAATTTATCAGATTTCCACCACTAAAATTATACCCCTGAAGTAATTTCATTTTCAACAAACGTTGAGAATATGTAGTCGATCTTAACTAATTGTTTCATTTAAAATCAGTCTTGGTTAATGGTCATGAAAGGACTCGCGGACAGCGATATTTTACATAGAGTAAGTCGAGTTGCCAAACTTTATCGAAGACTTGCGCAACTATGTAAAACTAAAGATAAAATAATTGAACCTCATCATACTACGAAAAGAATATATCAGTATATCCATGGGTGGACATTTTATTAATATAATATAATATAACAAAAGCTTTATCGTTAATATTAGTAAATGCAGCTACTATAACTAATGCTTTATGTTTAAAGTATTTAAAGCGACTTCTACTGACATTCAGTACGTACCAATATATTAAATTTTATTTAATAAAAGTACTCCGATGATCTATACACAAGTCATAAAACTATATCTTCCGTAGTTAGTTTTAATGTTAAAGTTGTGACCAAACGTAAGCGGTAAATAATAGTGTTTGAATAAAAATGTTATACCGATTCATAACTACTATAGTGAATTATAATAAATAATCAGTAAGTAAATAAATTAGGCCTAAAGCGATAAACAATTAAAAAAAAATTAATGAATTTGTATATGGAGTGTATAAAATTGACTGTTATGACCATACGAATATACTTGTATATTTATAAATGCATAATCCATCTGTATCTATAGTGCGTGTACGGTCAATTAAACGTGCCCGTTTGAACACACATCGATTGAATGTGAACCTTTCAACGTATGAATTGTTTGTTGTTTGAGTTTGAGTCTGAGCAAATACATTACTTGTACATCAGTATTTAAATCTCGAGCTAGAAAATGTATTAATTATTTATCTCAAAAAAACATTTAATACAAAAACCAAATACGCTTATCACAATTGTTGTTGATTTTTTTCGGACATTATTCAAATATTTCAAAACTATCGTACATTAAAATTTAGAAACTTGGAAAAACCCTATCTACTAGATTATTTAAGAGTGTTGATTGTTTAATACAAAAATTAGATTAACGATTTAAGAAAATCTCTGGATAGGTGTTTTTCAATTAACAGCAGAACTTAAATTAAACTTAATAAAAATTCGATCAGTATAGTATACATTATATTTTCAAGCAAATCACATCTACATAATATCACGTTTATAAGTAATCGTTGACAAATATTACTGATAAAGAAAATATGACATATTGTACACCCATAAATCATGCATGTAGGTGTTTATTTTTTTTTTTTAACAGCTCATTGTAATCATATATCATGAGCAACATGTACGTGAAATGTTGGATACTTTGCCGGGACTCGGAACCCGCTTTTCTTCTTAAACTGTTCAAGAATAACGGTCTCGTTTCAAGCATACCACGTACAACCAATCACTATATATTATAATATCGGTATAATAGCGCACACGTGATGTTGTAAGTAACAAATGTCCAATTTATGAAAATCAGTCGGATACAGATTTTAAGAGACATACAAGACGTATTGAATGATTTGGTGATGGAAGTATTTTAAAATGTTAATCATTTATAAATAAACCTGTAAATTAAATTATTTTTAAATTTTAAGCGATTTAAAAAAAAACTTATTGTTGGATAAAAAATAATTATAATATTGTCAGAATGTAGCATAAATAATGATTAAAATCATGAAATGAATAAGAATTGAAAATTAAAAACGTCAATTCTCTACCCAATTATTATTATTTTTTTTATTTTCATTAAATACAACAAAATAACAAAACTAATTTTGTGAAACAAATTCGTACGTCGTAAATGTCAGTTTTGTGTTTTCTTACGCGATTAAAAAAAAAGTTCAAAAACATTCCTCAAAGTGCCGTTAACATGAGATTTCCAATCGATTGAAAAATAACTTTTGAACCATTAATTCTACCCAATCACGATAGAGTATCTCACTAAAACAAATAAAAATTTTCTCCGGTGACATGTAAGAGTTGGATGAGACACAAAGACTTAAGGTTTGTCCTTTGTCACGTCATTACGCGTCGAACAGAATATGGGTAACGGGTAGGTTAGATTACGTGGGGTTAGATATACTTACATGATAATAAACAGTTTTCGAGTTTTATGTATAGGTCACTGGGACGGTTACATGTAATCGTATTTGTTTTATACATTTAAAATCAATATTATAATGGATCGTCATACTCGCAAAAACGATTCCTATCAGTAAAAGTCGTAATAATATAAATAAATATCATATTTTTTATATTTTTCTTAAAACAATTGGTAGTAGATATATAAAATACTTCCCGTAATTAATACATTTTATACTTTCAAACTATGATTAAATTCAAAACGTATTAAGTTGCATCAAAACATAAATATCAACAAAACTGTAATACTCGTTTAAAACCACATTAATTTTCAAGTTTTTAAATTGTAGTTAGAAAAGCATATATGAGATGGTTGATTTTAAATTATCAAGTATAAGAAAAAAAATCTTTTTTTTAATAAAATAAATATAATATTTAAAAAAAACAAGCGAAATCAAATTTTTTTGTATTTGTTATGTTAAATGATTATTTGTAATGGGAAATAATACCGAGAAAACAATAACTTATGTTTTTACGTCTAGTGTCCATTGAGGAAATTAATTTTGTGCTATTTTATTATATATATTGGTGTTCACAGCAAAGAAATAATAATTATAAAACTAGGGCATTTCTGTCCTATGATTTAGATTATTAAAGTAAAACAAAATTGTAAAGCTAATGATTTACTAAGGGTTTAAAAGGTTTTCATAACATAATGAGTAATTTCTATTTCAAACTTTCAAAAACTGTAGTCAATAATTTGTTATGTTATGTTATATGAAAGTTTGAAATTAATGAATTTGTGTTTTTGTGTGATATTATCGTTGTGGGTTCAGTTTAATTTAAAACGCAGTTACTCGAGAGCTATTTGAGATGTCAATATACCTCTCGATAAGCCATTTGCCAACCAATGATGAATTATTAAATTTTGAAATGTGTCAGCTTTGCAAATCTGATCTTGCATTAATTTCAAAAATAAAACGATATTTCTTGTACATTTATTTTTATTTTTATAATGCTATTATTATTATATCAACAATAATGATGCATTTTAAATATCCGATTATAATATATTGTAACAGGAAGTATAACTATAAAATGTGACGATCCAATATATAATGTGAATTACAAAAAGATTGAAAGAAGCAGATGTTCGCTTAGATGCAACTAATTTATAATTTAATTTTTCTGTATGACAAGACCTATTATCACTGTACAAATTAAATTATATCTCGTCAACAAATTACACATTTATTGAAAAACCTCGGTAATTTTTAAATATGTAATCAATTATTCTCTTGAATTATTCAAAACAATATGACCACCGACGTAACATTAAAACATCAATGTTAATGTACTACATTTATGTTTGAAACGATAAATTGTCAAGTACAAAGGCATTAAATTGAATTTTTATTATGATATTCTTAATTGTATCACTCCTAAATATTGTATACACTTCACAATAATCTTCAATTGCAATTTAACAAGAGCGTGTATGTATTATTGTAATTGAAATACAATGACTACATTAAACACGAAAATATAATATACATAAAAATTATATAATACTTAACTATTTATAAAGAATTTCATGATTGGTATGAAAATAGTTAAGTTATTTTAATCATAATGAATTAAAATAAACTCTACATCCATGCGTACAATTTTCACTCAAACGAAACTTTTATTGATTTTTAATTTTTTATACAATGAGCAGAAACGTTTAGAAAACATTAGGATTTAAATATTATACTTCCCGTTCTTTATGTTATTATTATTATATCATAAATGTACAGTATATTATATTGGCAATGAATAGAACGAAAACATATAACAAGATCAATGAGCGTAACGTCGCGCGGTCGTGTCATTGGGTTACGATTGCATCTGATAACACGTTTATTGCTCAACGTACACAAAAACGGTTCGGAATAAATATGTCTTTTCGGATTGACTTGCCGATAAAGATTCGTACCCAGAAAAGTTCTCTTGAATTAAACGTTCATATTTGTTAACATAAATAATACACCATAAAACTCTCGATTACGATCTGTTATTGGTTGAGCATAATATTTTCGTACCCAAAAGCGTACTGCAGTATGATTTAAAAGTCCCGAAAAAAAAATCCCCGAGCACAGTAAACTGCGACGACCATACGTAAAATTGTTTATATATAAAAATATTATATATCATGGGCGTCCCCAGGGGGGGCAAGACGGGGCACTTTCCCCCCCCCTGGAATGTTATTTCCACAGCAATTGGTAAAATTTCCAATGAGAAATTAGCTTCTAAAATAAGTCTACCTATGTATAAAAAATATTTTTGTCTCTTCCGGCTACAAGATGCACAGCAGAACGTTCATTTAGTACATTAAGGCGTGTTAAGACATGGTTACGATCAACGATGGGTGATGATAGACTGAGTGGAATATGCATGTTGATTATTCATAGAGAAAAAGAAAATTCAGATAAAGGAAAATTTATTGAAAATGCACTGACACAATTTGGTAGAGAATGTCCACGGAGATAGAAATTTATATTGAATGAAAAAGACTAATGTATTATAATAATATTTAATTGTAGTAATGACGAAATATAATAATATACTATAAATAAAATGTATAAAAAAAACTTCTTTTATTTTTTAAATTAATTTTGCCCCTCCCTAGAAAAATGTTTGGGGACGCCCATGTTATATATATATATATATATATATACAGTGGCGGCGTGAACGGAGTTAATTTACGCGTTACGAACAAAAATAGTGGATGGGTGGGTATGTGTTGAAAGTTGACGCTTGTAGTTGAGTAGAAAGAACTTGTTTCAACGTAATCGATTGAATATAAATTAAATGCACAATAATCAATAGCGCAAAAGTGCAAACAGATTAGGTTTGAGAACTGTCGACTGCGTCATTGAAATAATATGTTCACGCCGCCACTATATATATAATTCGTAAACAGTCAATTTTCACGTGGAAAATTTCAGGAAAAAACGATTGACGTGAAATTGATATCACGGCGTGTCAAACAAGCATATTAATTATTATCCTTTGGACCGCGAACCGTTCTAATTTCTCGCAAACCCGTTTTAGATCGAATGTCTTTCTGATCCTTATAATATTTGCGTATAACCGGACTGACTTCGTTTCCTGTTGGTTTTAGTCGCCTTGCCGGTAGCTGCAGAGGACCAGGACGGAAGCATGACCACACCTAAAGAGACCACCGAAAGTACCGGGACAGCAGAGACCACGGTCGAAAGTACCACCGAGACGGAACTGATGACGGTCGAAAGCACCTTCGGGATAGCAGACACCACGATCGAAAGCACTACCGGGACGGTTGAGACCCCGGTCGAAATCATCACCGAGACGCAAGAGACCACGACCGAAAGCACTACCGAGACGGAAGAGATAACGGTCGTAAGCACCACCGGGACGGAAGAGATAACGGTCGTAAGCACCACCGGGACGGACGAGACCACGGTCGAAAGCACCACCAACGGTGTCACGACAGTGACCGAAAAAACGATGCCCGCTGAAGTGATCAAGGACAAGCTGAGCGAGCAGATCAGAAAAATCCTTCGACACTACCAGCGACGCGATCCCGAAGGCTTCCCCGGCGCTCCGATTCCCGACCCGTTGAAAATACCACCGATGAACAAGAACTTCGGTGTGGCTGACATGACGTTCGTGAACATGACCGTGCACGGATTGTCCAAGTTCAAAGTGGAACGCGTCAACGTGGACTTGAAAAAGATGCAAGTAAGTGCATCGTCTCCAGCTAAT
>JASXSY010001698.1:0-16183 GCA_034509805.1 Sipha maydis
TTTGAGTTAGGGCATTTTAAAAAAACCGATATCATTTGTCAATCTAGAACATTCTACATTATATTATATTTTACATGTAATTTTATGTCAATATTCGATGTTCAAACGCTTATAAAAAAAAATTGTGCCTATGGAATTTAATAATTTTTGAATGACATTAAGAACTACTTCTGTGGAATCTTCGATTAAATTTTCAAGTATTTTGTAGAAGCCAAATTTTTTTTATCACCGATTATAAAAATAAAATGTAAAAAAATCGAATATTTTAAATGACTATAAGTGGCTTAAAAATCAATATAATATTTTGAAAAAAATATTGCATAAAAGAAATACCAATCTTAACAGCTGGTAGAAATTTCAAAAATCTGCGACTTATACTTTTTGAATTATAACAAATATTTAAAATCGTCTGAGAATAAATCGCTATTTTATGCAATTTCGTAAATATTTAAATTTCAAACAGTCATACAATTTTTTCCTCTTAGTCCGGTAGAAATTTTTTTAAAGATTTTTGAAGAGTAGCTCATAGATAACCTAGTGTTAAAATTTTGAACCTTAAGTATGAACAAAAAAAATTTTATGAATTTTTATCTACAAAATAACATGCAAATTATCGTGATTTTTACACATTTTATACAAATTTGAGAATTAAGGGCTTATAAAAAAAAATTAAGTTAACCGATCACCGATATTTTTTAGTTACGATAAGTTTAACTTATTATAAACCTAGTATAAAATTTTCAAGAGTTTTCGCTCAATCAATTAAATTTTATAGATGTTTAAAAACAAAAATTTAACAAAAATCGAAAATATAAATTGTCTATAAATAAGTCAAAATATGTCAAAATACTTTGAAATCTTAACCATGTATAGAGAACGTCAATATAAAGATTTGGTGAAAATTTCAAGTTGTTGCGGTTTTTCATTTTTGAGTTAGAGCATTTTAAAAAAAACCGATATCTTTGTCAGTCTAGAATATTATACATTATATTATATTTTACATGTAATTTTATGTCAATATTCGCTGTTCAAACGCTTATAAAAAAAATTGTGCCTATGGATTTTAATAATTTTTGAATGACAATAAGAACTACTTCTGTGGAATCTTCTATTAAATTTTCAAGTATTTTGTAGCAGCCAAATTTTTTTTATCACCGATTATAAAAATAAAATGTAAAAAAATCGAATATTTCAAATACCTATAAGTGGCTTAAAAATCAATATTATATTTTGAAAAAAATTTGACATAAAGGAAATACCAATCTTAACAGCTGATAGAAATTTCAAAAATCTGCGATTTATACTTTTTGAATTATAACAAATATTAAAAATCGTTTGAGAATAAATCGCTGTTTTATGCAATTTCGTAAATATTTAAATTTTAAACAGTCATAAAATTTTTTCCTCTAAGTCTGGTAGAAATTTTTTTAAAGATTTTTGAAGAGTAGCTTATAGATAACCTAGTGTTAAATTTTTGAACCTTAAGTATGAACAGAAAAATGTTTATGATTTTTTATCTACAAAATAACTTTATTTTTCCAATTTTCCCAATTTTTACATATTTCGTATAAATTGGAACTTTGAGCACTTATAAAAAAAAAATTGTGACTTACGGTTTTAGATTTTTTTTTATCAGTTAAGGAACAACTTATAAGAAACCTTGTATTAAATTTTCAAGATTTTCTGGCCGGCCAAAAAAATTTTATCGTTATTTTAAAAAAAAAAAATTAAAAAAATTTAAAATTTCAATTGTTTATAAATAGCTCAATAAAAGTCAAAATACTAATAATTTTACGGTGTATAGAGAACGCTAATCTAAACATTTGGTGAAAATTTCAAGTATTTACATCGATTAGTTTTTGAGTTATAGCAAAATAAAAAATTTGATTTTGTCGAAAACTGGTTTTGCGTAAAAACTCCCGTTTTCCCTTATTTTTTTAGGGTTTTTCCCGTCGCATTTAAAAAATATTGAACATTTTTTACTTTTGACCCCCCAAAGTACCAACTAGATTCACTTTCCTTTCAGAAAAGTTGCTACATAAGCAAATCGAAGCATTTGTACTGCCAAAAAAGGTGTCGTCAGACACAAAAAAATAAAAATAAAAATAAAAAAATCAAATAAAAAAAAATAAAAAAATAAAAAAAAACACACATCATTATAAAACCAATAGATTCCATCACTCCGTTCAGAATCTGAAAAAATAAAAAAATAAAAAAAAAACGCACATCATTGTAAAACCAATAGATTTTATCACTCCGTTCAGAATGTAAAATATGCTTAAAAATATTCTGAACTCTACTCATAATATAAATGACAAATTAATACCATAATAATTACTCTGGATCAAATTTGGAAAATCTATACAATATATTTTTGAAATATATTTTCATTACAGTAGTACATGGAAGATATTTTCAAAAGTAAAAATTACAGTAGCTCAAACTAAAACCAATTTGACATAATCATAAGTTTTCATGTTGTATCAAAAGATAATATAAATTATTTGAAATTGTATATTTTTAAAAAAATTTATTAGTTATCAATCATTAACAGTTTTGGTATACAAATGTTCTTAAATATTATGAAACGCTGTCAAATCATCTGCTTTAGAAATTAAATTTAAATTTTTGATTTTCTAATATTTTTAGACTGAATAATCAAAAAATTAATGTAAGATCGAAAAAAAAAATGGTATGAAATTATAATTATAATAAGCAATATAAATGTATAGAAGTAGTTTGAATGTTTGGTGTTGAGTTATTAAGGAAGCTTCTTTATCATACAATTTGTAAAAAATTGTGAATTAAAAATACAATTTTTTTTTTTATGTATAATAGGAAAAAAAGTTGATAATTATGTTCAAATAAAATTTGAAAAATTCCAGTGAAAATTAAAAAGTAAACCGAGAGCAACGAATATTGATAATCTAATCATCAATATTGAATTCCACATTACATCAGATTTCATTAAAATTATTTATGATTTTTAAATAGATATCTAAAAATAAAATGATTTACTATTAATACTACTCTGATTATTAGTCATATGTAGTTTTCTTTGAAACAAAAATTAATACAGTATTGAATGTGTAATATATGAGTAATAACATGTATAGTTTGAAATCAATGTAATGGTACTTCTTTGTTCAGTACTATATATTATGACATACAATTGGCCACTTGATATTTATACAACTGGGTTCAAAAATAATTATTGTGTGGATGGCATATAGTTCATTTATATTAGATTCTTTGTGCTTTATATAATTGTTGTCATGTTTTTTGTTGCAATCCTTGCAGCTTATTTATTAAAGTTATTTTGTGTTATAAATTTAAAAGTAAGCACACGTTATATTTATCATATAATAATGTTTTATTAACTACTAAAATGTTAAAAAATAAACCACTTTTCATTAAGTTAGTTATTTCTAAATAAACTTTATGAATGCATTTTTTATTTTAATATTTCTATAAAAATTATATTTAATTATAGAAGTATTAAAAAATAAAAATACTATAATAAAACATACTAGTAAACAATATTATATCCAAAATTGTTATTTTAAAATAATTCTTAGTTTTAAATATAAATAATAATATTTTCGTTTTTTTTTTTTTTTACTTCTATGAATTTCGATAAAAGAATAAAAACAAGAAAAAACACTGAAAAATAATTGAGAAATCTTCTACCACAATTTTTTTGTTTAATGATATTAATAATATTGGAGCTTTTTATAGTATTTTTATATATTTTTATTATAATAATAATGTATAATAATAATATAAAAATATTATTGCTAGTAATAGAAATTCATTAGATTTAACTTTAAAAATGTTTTTTTTAATAACAAAGTACAATTTTTTATCGTTATAATTTATTCATATACTGATAAATGTTAAAGCATTTAATTATTTTTTCGCATAATACATCATCGCTTTCATATTTAAGCAAATATTTATGTTGCAGCTATATGGCTTTTCATTACCCACCAATGCTATACTTTAATATTTACTATCACAAAAATTTAATATGATCTATTTATTTCTTAATACTTGAATTTTATGGTCTCGCCACTTCTCGATCAAATTATATTTGTACTTTTTTTATTATCTATAAATAATGTTTATATTAATATTTAAATAATATCTCACCATACTTTTAGTATTGTAATTCATGATCAATAATTGTGACAATTGTCTAGTTTACACGTGTATACACGTATAAAGTTATAAGAACACGTATACAAATTCGTAAATATGTTTTAACACTAACGTTTACATAATAATAATAATGAAAGCAGCAGTTCATTTCTTGTAATTTATGTAGACGTAACTCGTAAGTTAGCATCTATTTTTGTAAGGTAAAAACATAATACTGACTTTAATTTGCCACAGCAATAGGTAATTTGTAATATAGAATGAGAAACAATACATGTTTTGTAACATGTTTTCCTGAATATTCTAAAATATAACTGTGATCTTAAAAAGCTTACAATAATGGGTCATACATCTATAAAAGATTTAACCACAGATACAATAGTATAAACAGTTTCAGGAGTACATACACAGACCGTTAAAAGAAAGTAGGATTTGAAATATAGCCAAATGGGGGACTAAAAACATCTTGGAATTCGCAGGAATATTTTAGAATCATACATCTAAACAGGATTTATATGGAGAAAGTGCCTTAGAAGAGAAGATTATACAAAAAAATTAAAAATATGTTTCAAGGTTATGGCATTTTAAATAGTGTTATTTATTTATTTATTGTTAGTGCATACGGGCGATAAATACTTGGAAAATACAACGCGTATGGATTACAACATAGATTAGCATAGAATTTACAAGAAAATTAATTAAAAGTAATGTATATGCACAGAGAATAATAATCTTAGATGAAAAAAGGGTCCAGATGGGTAAATTGACGTTTAACATTAGACACTAGAGAGGTTTATTGGCTAAATAATTAATAGGAGCAAAATATAAATAAAATTAAGTATGTGGTCTAGAATTATGTCGGGGAACTTTGAAGTAAATTAACAAGAAATGCAGGAAAGTTACCTATTAGGAAACCATTTAAAAACCAAATACCAACAGAGCGCCTATTGTCAGTTAAAAAGGAAAGTCTTAACTCATGAAGAGTGCAAGGGATATGGAAAAAGAAGCTAAAAAATTTGAGGAATTTACGTTGAACCCTCTCAAGTTATTGAATATTACAGGCAGCCTAAGGATCCTATATTAGAGCTGCATATTCAAGAATGGGTCTGACAAGAACACAAAATAATAACTTCGCAGACAAGATTGAACGGACATTTTGTGCCATTTTGATGATAAAGCCAAGTATTTTGAAGGCCTACATACAAACATGTTCGATAAGTGGGCCGGGATCGAGATTAAACCATATTTTCGCCAAGTTCCATAACGCAATCATAAACACGAGAAATAGTAAAGGTACCAAAGTTATAAGAAAATATTAATGAAGAACGGCAGTGAGAGAAAGCCATTACCTTGCATTTAGCGAGATTGAGAGAAAGTTCTAAGTCGGTGATTCATGTAAAGAACCTAACTAGATCAACCTAAAGAAAAAGACAGTCATCTAATGAGTAAACCCGGTAATATAACTTCATGTCATCAGCAAAACAAAGAATGTTACTGATGGACAAATTTCGACAACTGTTATTAACAAATAGAGAGAACAAGATAGATAATAGGTGGCCTTCTTGAAGAACCCCAGACGAGGCCAGGAACATTTTAGATTTGACTCCTTAAATTTTAACCCATTAGTACCTATCAAAGAGGTAGGACCTAAACCAGGAAAGAAGAGGCTAACCAATTCCGAATTATTTTAGTACCTATGTGAATAAGAATTAAATGTTCCACAGTATCAAACGCCTTGTGAAAGTCAATAGGTGGCATTAAAAGGAGTTAAAGATAAAGTTATTAATTAAAAGATTGCAAGTGATAGCCGATCGGCCGGGGTTTCTCAATGAGTATATGATTAATAGAAGGTCGAATAGAAGTTAAAATCAAAAACTCAAATATTTTAGGGATTTTACAACAATTTTTTCCATTGGTATTTTTTATTGACATTTTATACTTAAAATTTTGATATTTTAAATCAAATAAAAATAAATAATAAATTTATATAATATTTTATTGATGGTGTATTTTAATATTAAAACTTAAAATTATTATTCTTAAGTTCAATAACTATTAATATTTGGTAGAGTAATTAGCTTAGTTAAACTGTAATCGATAATAAATAGTTTGTATAGAACTCCAAATAATATAATAATATTATGCGGAAAATACCTAGATTAAATGTTATATATAATTTTATTGTATAAATATTACATACAAATTATGTATTTGATGACATATTTACCAATTAAAACCTTCGAAACATTATAACATAATTTTGTAAGCTAAGTAACTTTTATTTTTATAAATATTTTATGACTTAAATAAATAATACATATAATAATTCTATCAAAGAAGTCTAAAAAAATATCTGTTTGTTTGTAATGTATATGGCTTTTTTTTTTTTTTTACTTAAATCTTATCAATTCCAAAAAAAATATCATGAATATTTAAAAAAAAAAGGCATATTGTTCATTAAATGGAAGACTAGTAATTACTAAAATTAAACTATGACCCATAAACATAAAATCACAAAAAAATATATGTAACCGTTACGCATAAGTAAATAAAGATAACTGATTCTAATAATAAATTCCTTAAAATAATAATTAAATATTTTAAAAAATGAATGATACTCCTTATCTGACTTTACATTAAAAATTTTGCTTATATTCACGGTGTTAAAAATAATATTTTAGTTGGTTTTCAAACAATGATTTTCTTTGTATATTATTTATAAATATATTATAATATTTTAATTACCATTGAAGTCAATTACCGATAGAGTTATACATTTAGAAACATAAATCTAATTTATTTTACCTAGTATTCAATATTGGAAAATCAAACCAAACATATTTTGTAAGAACGCTTTAATGGTTTTAAGTTTGAAGTGTGGGCTACTGTAATAAAATGATAATTTTCATGATTTCTGACACGGTTATTTTATATAATTGTTATTAATATTTTACATTAAATTACAAAATTGTTTTTTGAAGGTTATGATATGGTCACTGATTTTAAATGTATACAATGATACGATTAACACAACTATACAATAACATACAAAAATTTTTGTTCTTAGGATTATATAATATCATAATATAAAATAGTTTTTTAGGAATAGAACGTTTATATAATAGCTTATTAAATATGATGGCCAGTAATAACTCTAAATATTATTTTATTAAAAGTATTATATTAAAACGAAAAGCAAATTCTAACTTATGAGGAGTATTTAATGTTACAAATTGTACTATTTATAAACGTGTATGTAACGTATAATACATAAAAATGAATTATATATTAAGATGCATAAGTGGATTATGAAAGTTTAGAAAATATTATCCTTGTTTATTATTACACAGCATAAAAAAAAATATAAGAAATCATTTTTTTTTTCTTATCATCATATTAAATTTAAATGTAACTATAAACATGATAATTAAAGGCACAACTAAAACCGATATTTAAAAACGTGAAATTTAAAATTGATTTCCTAAAAAAACATATTTTAAATTAAAATAAACTCGGCATAAAATGAAAAAAAATTGAAAAAAAAAGTTTTATTTTATATCACACAAAGGTAGGATAGAATATTTAACAATTGAAGACTAAGCCACCATCTAGCTACCAGAGGAGATCTAATCATGAAAGTCCTCGAGCATCTTTTCAAATATATTATAGATACATTTCTCGACCTGGGATTCACACACCCCTAGATGAGAAATCACATGGTTCAGAAACAATCAACTCTGATGTGGAAAAACAACATTTAATTTACATTAAAAATAAAAATAAAAATATAATTTATAATAATATTAATACAAATGTAAAATATAGTTTATAGAATAAGTGCACTGTAAAATATAAATAATAAATATAAAATTTAAACTAATATGATATTTTTGATTGTTTTGTATTTAAAAGTTTTTTTAGTCGTGGTTCGACATTGAAAACACATAGAAGTATGTATTTTTATGATAACAAACAATTTCTGTACTTAGTTTGTAATAATACAACGTAAGAGAAGCCTATTTTGCGTAGATAAGAATTGGCAAATGGAACTAATATTTTCGGGAGTTTATCGATTCCGCCGTTTTGATATTGAATCCGCCGGCTATCGATTCTGCCGAACATTTATATATATTGATTGCGCCGAAGATATATATGTTTAAAATAATATATATAAATATATATATTATAAATAAACATATATATTAAAATATTAAATCATTTTCAGATTTTGTAAATACATAATATTGTTTCCAGCAGACGTCCATTTTTGGCGATCCCGATAAATAAATTTTACTATTAGCTCAGCTGTGAACTTTTATTGATTATTTTAATGTAAGTAAGATTGGTATATTATCATTGGTATAATATTACAAGTTGTATTGAATCCATAAGGTCATTAGGTTTTTATGTTCTGGTTTTTAGTGTTCAATTAAACAAATTATTAATACTATAGATTTATTCATCATAATCCTACTTTAGTAACGTCTATAATATTATAGTCATATAATCGTTTGTTCGTTTTATTTTGTGGACTTAATGTGCCTATAAATACGTTAAAATTAATTAAAATTAATTTTGAAATCGTATATAATGAACGCAAAAATGTATTTATAATATTTATTCTATAAAATGTATATGTTCTTTTTCTTACTTAGCTTCGGGCCACTAACCGTCGTGCTAGATATGGTACATATATTTTATATAGTATATATAATGTAATGTGATATTACATGTATATATATTTTCGGCGGAATCGATTTATAAAATTATTCGGCGCACTCCATAGATTTCTTACTGATAAAATGACCTTTTCGGCGGAGTCAATATACGCCCATATTTTCAATGCCTTTATTACTAAACTTAATTTCGCCGAGTGAGTTAAAACATATTTAAAGCCATAGCGGGAAGGGGGGGTCGTGATTTATGTTATTTTTATATTTTATTATTTTTTATATATTTTAGGGTCGTGACCTTCAAAAGGTTGATATAGGGATACAGATGTTTTGGTTGATACCTTAGGTTTTTGAAATAATGATTCCAAATAATATAGACCTAATATTACTGTTTCTTTATAGTTATACATTATAACTTGAGTGGGCGGTCTACGTTTGGACGAATTGCCTTTTTACCCACATAATAAAAGTAATATGTTTGGACGAGTTTCTTATGTGTTTGAGCGTGACAATATAAAAGATAAAATTGTAAAGATTAAAGATCTTGTAAAGATAAAAATATTATTATATAGGGAATTTTATTTCAACCTAAATATGGTACAGTATTATAATAATACTATTATTGCAGGTCGGCATCTAGTATAGGTAACTCTATCATATTTTCAAATATCAGTGTGCTTAAACATTGAAAACATTGAAAACATGAATTTGTATTATAGTGTTAGTGTGTTTATTAAGTTAGTTAATATTAGGGATCTTAAAATTGATTATATTTTTAATACAAAACAAAATAAACGATTCGTTTCAATTGAAAATTATATTTTTAGTGAATCTAATCACTTGAAAAACGGTTCATTTCGTTTTCGGTGTATTAACAGAAAATTTACTGAGAGGGATTTAGTGAATTTTAATATCATAAAATACTATATTTTTCAAATAATAATATACATAATCACAAACCAACTACTGATCATAATTTAGCTGTTCAGTGTGTTAAAACTGCAATCTATTTTTAATCATAACCGTGAAATTCACGGACAGTCTCAAATCTGTCATAATGAGAAAGAAAATGGATTAATAAGTACTTTATAATCATAGGATATTAAAAAAAAGTCGCCCCAACACATTGCAATTTTTAAAAATTCGCCCAAACGCATTACGCCCAACTTAAGTTAATATGACAGTAGAAACATGACACTATTAATAGCAAAAATAATAGTTGACAGGTATTTTGTCTAGTACACTTAAAAATTTATGGGGTGATAAAATTATTACTTTTTCACTAAATTTGACTGTAAATTACAGTCTGTTATAACATTTACCTTTTATTATTTTCAGTATTGGGAATAGATAACTAATAATTTATCTAGATAAAGATAAAGATGACTATACTAATTCTTATCTAGATACAGATAAAGATAGTTATACTAAATTTCATCTAGATAAAGATAAAAATAAGTACATTTTTATCTAGATAAATATGAGATAACTTTATGTTTGATTTTGAAAATATTCAGGATACTACAGCCTACAGATATTAGGTAAAAAATTCATAGTTAAAAACATTTTAAAATAAATATAATTTTTTAAACTCATTTCAAACATTAATAAACATAAAATATAAAATAATTTTTTTTTAAATAAACTTCATAAGAAGATGACAAATCATTCTCTAACTTAATAATAAAAAAATCTTTATATTTGATCTTTAGATTTGAAAAATATAATAACAATACCTTTCTGTCTTTTTTTTAACAAATTTCAAACATTTTGAAAATAAACATATAATATAAAGAGTTATTATTTTAAAATAAACTTCATAAGAAGATTGTCATCTTGTCAGTTATTATCTGTGTAATAGGTATATGATGTACAGAAAAATGTAAAAATGAAAATATAAAAACATTTTAAATTTTCAAATTTTATTTTTATTCCATTTAAATAAATTATCTAGATTGGTACTCATAGATAACAAGATTTTTATCTAGATGAAGATAAAGATAACTGAGTATAAATTTATCTAGATAAGATGAAATATAAATAATTTTTATCTAGATAACTTATCTAGATACATTTATCTAGATATTTCCCAACACTGATTATTTTATACATTTTTACATTGATTTCTATATATGAGTTATCAGAATAAAAGTGGCTTAATCTACCGAATTATTTTTTTATCTTACTATAATGATGCAATAAAACAAATAATTTGGCTGTTAACTAATAATCACACTTTTAAAGAATAACATATTTTTGTGGGGGAAAAAATAGTGAACATTCAAGTAATAAAAACCCCATATAACTCCATTAAACATAATAGGGGGTTAGACAAGTTTTGCTCTCATAGCCTCATGTATTTTACGATTTTCGTTAACTATAGTTTATTTTTTTTAAATATTTTAAGAGTTATATAAATTATATATCAACAATATAATTACTAAGTTATTATTTTTATTTATTTTTTAATATTTGTATTGTTAAATAATTATAATATAGACATTATCTTTATAATTATCTTTTTCATAAATACAAAATTTATATTAATTAGATGTATTATGTTTAGCAGTTTTGTTTTGTAATCAGAAATGACATTAATGTAACACAAATACATTTTTCGACGAATATTTTATAGAACTAACAAAAAATAATAATAAAAGAGCAGTACAAAAGTATCTTTAAATGTATAAACAATTATAAATAGTGTCATAAACATGATTTATAACAGTTGAACCATGTTTATTTTTTTAGAAAAAGTTCATAATTTAAAAAAAAAAAATAAACCATAGAATTCAAAAAGACAATAAAATTTAAATTTATAAAACTTTTGATTAATTAATCAATTTTTAATCAAGTTATAATACGATTTAAAATGTGATCCTAATTTTAATTCGATAAAAATATTTACCACATTCAAAATTAATATATAAAAATATCTTAGCATAATCAAGTTCAAATACATTAAAACTATTTTAGATTCTGAACGGAGTGATGGAATCTATTAGTTTTACAATGATGTATGTTTTTTTTTTATTATTTTTTTTTTTTTTTTTGTGTCTGACGACACCTTTTTTGGCAGTAAAAATGCTTCGATTTGCTTAAAAAGCAACTTTTCTGAAAGGAAAGTGAATGTAGATGGTACTATGGCAAGTCAAAAATCCAACTTCTTCAATATTTTTAAAAAAATCGAAAAAAACGATAAAAAAATTATGAAAAAATGGGAAATTTTACGCAAAATCACGTTTTAACAAATTACATTTTTTTAAAATACTCTAACTCAAAAACGAAAAACCGCAACAACTTGAAATATTCAACAAATCTTTATATTGGCGTTCTGGTTAAGTTTTCAAAGTATTTTGACTTATTTATAGACAATTTAAATTTTCGATTTTAGTAAAAATTTTTTTTTAAACATTTATCAAATTTAATTGGCAGACCGAAAACTCTTGAAAATTTAATACAAGGTTTATAATAAGTTAAACTTATCGTAACTAAAAAATTTTGGCAATCGTTTCACTCAAATTTTTTATAAGCCCATAAAGCTCAAATTTGTATAAAATGTATAAAAATCACGATGATTTGCAAGTTATTTTGTAGATAAAAATTCATAAAATGTTTTCTGTTCATACTTAAGATTCAAAATTTTAACACTATGTTGTCTATAAGCTAATCTTCAAAAATATTTAAAACAAATTCTACCAAACTTAAAAGAAAAAATTTTATGACTAAAATTATGAAATAAAAAAAAAACTAAGATTAAACTAATATTTATATAATTTTATGTAAGAGATTTAATTATTTAATTTAAATTTAAGATTTAATTTAAAATGTAATGATTTTTATGTAATGATAGGTAGGTACTTATAACACTTACATATTAAAATTTCTAGAAGATGTGTGGAAAATGACACGTTTTCATGCTAATATGTTTTATATAATTTTTTCACTGAGAATCACCAAACCGTAGAACCGTATTAATTTTTAGATTAAAAATTTTAATATTGAAATTATTTAATTCATCAATTACATAAATCCATTGTTAATTTTAAAAGTCGCAATCAAGTATCAACGTCAACGTCGTCAACATGTGTAATGACGAACATACATTATACATTCACATATATAAATATTAAAATTGATACTATATGTTAATATAAGGTATTATTATAATAACTACTGCATTATTTTTAAATAATTTAACTATGTCGCTGTATGCAACTGCCAACCCATCCTAATTGAAAAATATATTTATCGTTTCAAAATAAAATATACTTTTTACAATATTTATAAATAACAATGTATTATATCTTAGACAAACATATTAACTCCGTTCAGAATCGTTATTCGTATATAATGGTATCTATCATTGCATTCAAATTTAACAAATCCATTGTAATAATGATCTGTCTATAAACGAGGTGCACTCCACCCCTAACTGTACAGCAGAGCGTGGCCCATCCGGTTCTTTTTTTAATAATTTAACTTAATTAATTAATCATTCTTAAATAATATTAAATGTCTAATATATATTGCTATGGGCTAGTCGTTGTAAACTCATAAACAGTTATATAATCTGTATTTACAATTTAATTAACTTTTACCATTAATTTTTCAAAATTTATAATGCTTATAATACTTATGTAACATGCAAACATTATCTATGTATAGTATATATTAAACTGAAACAAGCAAAAGAGGAAATCTTTGTTACGGTTTCGCTTCGAAACTTCTTATCCAATTGTCATGCAGTTTTTTTTAAATTAAAGAGGATATCACGGAGCTGGTTTTAGGTATAAATAAAGTCCGATAATGTTAGTAAGTAATTAGTTATCTATCTATCTATCTATATATATAAAAGTCAACGTCTGTAAGTTGTGCGTTAATAACTCCAGAATTACTGCTCCGATCGTACTGAAATTTTGCACAGTGCTTGCTCACGTACCTCCGAAGGTTGTAGGCATGTTTTTATCAAAGTAATTGATAGCCTTCTCCGCCCCTACACCCCCGCATATAATATAAAAATGAATCGCAAAATCTGTTGGTAAGAGCATAACTCAACAATGCCTGGACCAATTTGGCCAATTTTTTTTTTTTTTTAATGTTCGTTGAAGTCCAAGGATGTGTTTTACAGCGAGAAAAATTCGAATAATTGCTGGGAAGACACCAAAAACAGCCTTTTTCTTTTTAAAACAGCCTTTACTATAATATGGATAATATAATACTGATCGTCTCCATGGCAATGTAATCACTGATCAAGAACATCATCTATGATGGTCGATTATTTGTGAGCTCTCTGTTAATGAACGATTAAAATTATAATGATTTGGTAGACGAACAATTTACAATGCCATTACATTTTTTTATTCATTATTCGTGTATGTATATGATTTAAAGACGTACATTTTTACAAAAAAAGTTGAAAATTGAAACATCAACAAACTGTCAATGTCGTAAATGTTGTTTTTCTTGGATTTTCTGTTACCTAATCTACTGAGTTTGCTTTTTTCAACTGATACACGAATTAAATTCGTATATCGTGTTTTGTGCAGAGTGTTAAGTTACCTATGATCACTAATTATTGCATGTGACACAATAATTTATATTTGATATGCCTTATATACGACGAAGCAATTTATGTAGGTAGACCCGAAATGCTAGAAACCAAGGTAATTACCGATCTAACCAAAGTGCACAAGAACGTAACGACCGAAATTAATGTGAAATAATTATATTAATTTCTATTAATTTCTATTATTTATATTAATTATATTATTTTCTTTCCTTATATTAATCCACCGTATTATGTCAAACTTGGTATAACTTTGATACTTTATTAGAGTTAAATCATACACTTAAGTACACACAGCACTAGGTCCGCGATTTACCGCAGGTAGACTGTCTACTTGATAATATACTGTTGCGAATCAGAATTTTTATTCCGGACAACAGAAAACTAAAGATAAATCTAGAACATCATCCACCGAATATTAAATAACAAATTGAACAAAGTTATGCATTTATAACTCCAAAACTACTGCACCGAAAAAGCTAATGAATAACGTCATTGAGGCAACAATCATAAAGGGAAAATACAAAGGAGAAGATGTCTTGATCCCACGTATACCGATGACTCTACCAGATTTACCATTCAATTTTAAACGTCTACAATTTCCCGTGCGTCTGGCCTTTGCGATGATCATAAATAAATCGCAAGGCCAGTCGTTGGAAGTTTGCGGAATCAACTTAGAGTTTCCCTTTTTCTCGCATGGACAATTATACGTCGCGTGTTCGCGCGTCGGAAAACCGTCATCTTTGTTTATTTACGCACTACAAAACAAAACAAAAAATATAGTTTATCAGAAAGCTTTAAATTGATTACCAGACTGTATCATAACTGTGTGTGCCTATTATTATCAATTGAAACCTTATTGTTGTGACGTAACTATTTTTAAGCAAAATCATGTGTAATAAATAAAACCTCATTCATATCGAGCATTTTTTTTTTAAAAATTACGGATTTATTTTGTTTGTTTTAAGTTTTTTTATTTATAAGTTTAGCTTTTTTATTTATCGAATGAGGCAATACGAAGTCAAAAAAATCCCGGTTTTCACCTGAGGTAACTTTTACCTGGGCAACGCCGGGTGGGACAGCTAGTTATTTATAAATTATAAATAATAAATCAATATATTAATACTTATAAAATGTAAACTATATGAATATACTAAAGCATTAATATTATTCACTTATAAAATTGTATAAACTTTAAAAGTTTGCTAAATTTTACTAATTATACATAAATATTTACTTACGTAGTTTGCGTCTAGGCATATTGCTCAATTATGTATCTTGATGTTCACTCCTAAAACAAAGAAGTCCATTATTAATTAAATATAAGGCATCAAAATCAGAGTCATATTTTATACAAAAATATATTGATAAAATCAAGACGCTTTTTTACTTATATGTAACTTTTAAAAATATGTTTAACATAAGGGGATATCCCGAGTGCGTCCCGTTTTTAATTTTTACCTTTTTTATAGCTCGAGTGCATCTGCAGTCTTATCGACAAATTATATTACAGTGCCCGAGTGCGTCCACCGTCTTATCGATGAATTATGATGAATAGCCCGAGTGCGTCCTCGGTCCACAGCTGCTATAGGTATCTATTTAAGTACAACTATAATACTTTCATTTGTACATTTATGACTGTAAAATACTGGAAACGAAAGATGACTATACTAATTCTTATCTAGATACAGATAAAGATAGTTATACTAAATTTCATCTAGATAAAGATAAAAATAAGTACATTTTTATCTAGATAAATATGAGATAATTTCATGTTTGATTT
>JASXSY010001699.1:0-43079 GCA_034509805.1 Sipha maydis
CGCGTGTTACACTCCCAATCGACGTGGAATCGATTCGGTGTGTTTTTCCGTACAACCAACCGTCCGGCTATTCGAACCGTATTCGAATTTTTTTTTTTTTTTTTATATTCTATTCTGTTCATCTAACCGTTCCTAATGTTCTCGCGTCCGATACCTTTTTCCGTTCCGAACATTCAGTGCAGTAACCCCCGCCTGTCGCACGGAATCCGAACGACGCTCGTTAAATCCGAAAACACGAACGCCTAACGCGCGCACCACACGGTACACCATTATTTGTGCACACGTATTGTATACGCGTCTCTTCTTCACTCGTCCGCTCCGGTAATTCCGTATGCGCGCGCACGTTACAATGCCCGTTGCACACATACGTATGTTTACGTGTGTGCGCGTATATTTATACACGTGTACGCGTGCGTGCGCGCGCGCGTACGACATGGACGATGTGCAGTGCACGATTCATTAAAACGGCTCGTCTAATATTCGCAAATTATACGGTCGTTCATGCATACGCGTCGTCCGGTGGGTTACAACCGAACACGTTTTACCTACAATTTGTGGTGCGTGCGCGTGTGCGTGTGTGTGTGTACACGGTGTACGGTGTGTACATAATACCCGTATGTATATATTTTACACGCGCGCACGTATGTTAATGATATGTGCATAAAATATACGAGCACTGCAGTGGATACTGCTACGGGTAAGGTGGCGGAGGGGAAAAAGCGCTATCAAACAGTATATTCTCGTGTACGGTACGGTTTCTCGGGTTATCGGACGAACACAGACACACACACACACACGAGCGCGGCGCGCGCACACACATTATTTTAACGCTTAATGTGAACGACACAGTAGGTACTCGTTGACTTATTGGCATCCGCTGACGCAAAACAGCTGATTAGTTGATACTACCGCTGTGCAGCGTTCGTCGACCGTCTCGTCGGCGCGTACTTGACGAACAACACAACAGCAACCGGCGATCGTCGACTCGCGCGCGCGCGCGCGCGCGCGCGGGGGGGGGGGGAGTATTGATTTTGAACAAAAAATGGACCGTGAACAATTTTTAGACAAACATTGTTACGCGTCGTAACATCGGTGAGTGCGTTGCGACGCGTACCTACCAACAGGACCGACGAACAATCAATCGTCTTTCGACTCGCCGTGGTCTTATCGTACCCCCCGATAACGATGAGCGTATTGTTATCGAACGGTTTCGTGAAAGTCGTCGTCGCGACGCAGATGATCGATAGCAGCAATTCGATCGCACCGTGTCCAATGCGCGTATCGTCCTTGTTTGTAATATTATTATCATAATAATTACTACTGTTCGCCGAACACACGTTAATAAAATTATCGTTCGTCGAAATCCGCGATTCGTACGAAATCCAACACCGCCGCCCGGGTGCGTCGTCGTACCGTTCGCGTAGTGACCGGACGAACGCCCGTGAAACGTGTGCCACATATAACGTATTCGAATTGTGCGTTCACACACATACACGTGCATGTGTGCGAGTGAAAATAAAAAAGAGCATAGGAATTTTTTTCAGTCGTGTACATGTTAAACAATCGTCGTGTATTAATGAGACAATCACTCTAATAATAATAATAATAATAATAATAAATAATGGTATTCATATGTCGTCTTCGTCGTCGTTATGCGTGCATGTCTGTACGTGCGTAACGCGCTCGCACATCTGACGAAATATTATAATAAACTTGCCACGCGACGTAATGATTTCGTTTTCCGTTCGAACGTTGTGAGGTACCATTGATTCTAGAACACGTTTGGTAAACTCCAGTGTATTCGAAAATCAATGGGTGCTACCGATGTGTTTTTCGTTTCGGACAACTCGGTTAAATCTTGGTTTTCATTGGAGGTTTTTCGAAACGACGTATGGGTGCGGGACAAATGGCGACGACACGTGTATAAATGGTTTTCGGTTAAGGAACGCGGCGTCGTCGACGGTCAACGGTTGATAAGAATCGCATTTTTGGAGCACCGTCGGCGATTCAAAGTTGTTGACGGACATCTATTGAACCTTATTCGTTCTCCCGGAAATCTTTTGTCGTCCGATCACCAGTGGAACTCGATTTATGTGGTGGGCTCGTCAGACCTGCGTCAGTCCTCGCGACTCATTGTTCCGTCACGGGTCGTCCAGTTGCAGCACTCGACTGTCATTATTTTATATTTTTCTGCGACAACGTTATGGGATATAAAGATAAAGAAATTTTTTATTTTTCGCGTGAAAGACGATTATGTTCGTGTAACGACCGATAGGCGATAATTCTTCTCGACCCTAAAATCGCAGCGTAACGATAACAGTCTTCCGTAACGATGAGTCGCCTCCGTTGATTTTGTCGGTGACCTTCGACACTTCCTTTCATTCGTGGCCCGTATTATATGAACGTACGGGTCCGAAGGTCTGTAATTTCGTCGACATTTCGATAAAATCATTAAAAACGCATAAAATATAAATAAATTACTGTAAATACCATATACCTACGAGCACTGTACGAACAACATGTGGTCGTGTAACATGTGTTTAATACATTTGGGGAACGCTATAGTGAAAATTTAGCTTTTAGCTTTTCTTTCCGATCATTGTTGTACTTGAGATACATGTACAAATCTGGTGCTCTTTGGGATGTATCATTCGTGTTTTGAAAACTAAATTTTGTGTTTTTTTGGTAAAAAATGTGCGCAGAAAGATTTCCTCGCCGAATCCCTTCATTCCGCCCACTCGGTATATACGATGTTTGTCGCACGCTACGGGAACGTTGTGCTGCTTTTACTGCGATTACGTCTCGTGACATTTCGCTTATTAACTATGATTTCCCGACGTTCGAGTGTTAAACCAATAAATACTTGTGCGCGAACGTGTAATCAAATCATTAGCGTAATATTTCGTTACATAGTACGTTATTAAGTTGTAAAATCGCACAAGGTCGTCGTCATCGTCCGTTGGAGGTCTTGAAAGTGATCGTGTAATATTATAACTATTATTGTTATTTACAATATTATAATATGTACACGTCCGCACGTGACGCAAAAAATCCGAAGAGGCGACGGACGGTCATCGATTGTAATGTTGTATATAGTTAGCTGCGTTATTTCTTGGCCATTAATAACATTTCAACGATCGTCGCACTATTTCGACTACCAATGCTAGTAGTTCATGTCGTCAATAATAAAACGCAAATATTAATCGCACAATACACAGTTCGGTTAATATCAATAATTATTATTGTTCGGTGTTCAAGCATTACACGTGTCCCAAAACTACGATATATTATGTATGTCATTCGTGAACTCTGCGGGCGATGTAAATCCGGTCTAGTCGAAAATATACGCACACGCCGGACGATTGTACGATGAGCTATTTTTAAATATACCGATATCGGCATAGAAAGGTGTACTGTTGAATGTGTTATTGTTGCGTGTTTTTCTCTATTATCCGAAATCCGTGTTCCTATCGTCAACGAAATAATAATCGTAATAATAATAGCAAACCAATCACTCTTGCGTATTATACCACGAAGAGCATAATATATTTCGTCAGGAACCGTAATAATAAATTCACCACCGCGCGCCAAACACGCGGTGTGCAACGCGTAAGTGTACGCATTACACGTTCATATTCGGTGGCCGACGTGACTGTAAATAATGCGTTTTATTTTTATTTTACTTAAATCAACCATAATCATCTACGTACTCCAAGAGCTGGTAGGGTTAGGATTCATGGCGATTCGATTGTTTCACTGACGTTTGAGCTTTCCGAGTTTAAACCCGAATAGCAATTTTTTTCGGAAAACGAATCTACAGCCCCGTGCGTGCGACTATATAAAATGGTGGCTCTGGGAGTGGAGGGATGAGCGAAACAGAAACATGAGTTTTCAAATCCGTGCGTGGAACGCTCG
Source organism: Sipha maydis (assembly GCA_034509805.1). NCBI lineage: Eukaryota > Metazoa > Arthropoda > Insecta > Hemiptera > Aphididae > Sipha > Sipha maydis. Next base: position 3,916 of record JASXSY010001699.1, read on the forward strand.
TCGCTTTATCATCATGACCAATAGTAATTTTACTCCGCACAATTTTTTTTCGATTTTTTTTGGTGATATCATTATTGACATTACACGTGTTGCGTTTCGTGACGTTTACGTTGTTGCGTTGTTCTCGTTATTACGGATAAGTTGTCGGTTTTTCATTTTTTCTTTTACACGCTTAGCAACTCATCAATAGGGCAGAGGACTTGAAGCATTTGCATATTTGTTTTGCATAGTCACAAATATAGAAGAGTACGAAACAAATACGTTTCATGTTCTCATAAAGCTAGTTTTGAAATTTAATTTTGCATGTAAATGCATATTTTGAGTCCTTTTTGTTTTTAGGGCATATTTTACACTTTATACGCTATTTTATACTTTTTGAGACATATTTAACTTAAATCGATTTTTTTCAAAGTGACATTTTTATTTAAAACAATACATGTTTGCATAAACATTTATTTATTTTTAATTTTTGCCGTATAAAATGGTTTTTGACAAGCACACATTTTTCCTAGAATCGATAATGATCTAACGTCGTTTCTTTACAAAATATTAAGAAAATTAAGTAAAATGTATTTTGTTTATTTGGCTATGGTATATAATATATTTAAATTATGTAATTGTTTTGACTTGTTTGAAACTATTTAATTTATAAATTCTTTTAAATAAAAAGTCTGAAATATAAGTGTATATTAGTGTTAATTATATGTTATATATGTTAATTTATATTAGTGTTATATTTATGCATATTATGGAGTTTTTAAGTGCATAAGTGCTTGCATATTTAGAGCTTTTTTAAAGCTACAAGTCCTCTGCCTTACTCATCAACACCGTTCCTGCGATGTGTCGCGATATTTCTCGTCACCAATCGGCGCCAAGTCGAGAATCGACGCGTTACCGCGGAAAGAGTTGATTCTCTGGTCGAAGTTTTTTTTTTCTCTCTTCCGGGATCGCGTTTCCTTTTTGGCCGTAGAAGTGTTCCGGTTCCGCGGCCGGAAACGCGTACGCGTAGCGCGTCTCGCGTGAAATACAGCGCGAAATTCGAGTGCAAACTGTAAACCGTACCATTATAATTGAGCGAATTCCCAAGGAGTTTAATCACGGACGTGCGTGCAGGGGCACCCGTGAGCGGTCGACGGCGATCGAAGAATTACGCCGACCACGCGTAGTGTACACGAGACAACGATGATCCATTGCCGTTTTCGTTTGCTTGCCATCATTATTGCTATGTAGTCGTTACCAGAACCTACCCCAATTACGATGTGCACGTACACCGTACTACAAGAAAACCGCCCTTTTGCTCATAAGGCGACAAACGAAAGTTTTTTAAAAAAAAAAACCCTTTACACACGTGAAACGTTCCCCCCCACCGACCGGCGAGGATTTTTTGTCCTTCCCATTTCGATGTTTTAATGACGTCGCGGTTTGTGTCGGTTTAAATGCACGCCGTTCAAATACAATGCATGTTATAATCAAACACTGTTATAAACACCGCGGATATTATTTTCCTTCGGAGTTAAATAGTTAAATAGTGCAGTAGTTGGTGATGGCTAGTAGTGTTGCATAACGAAACGTTTAATCGATGGAATTATTATACGATAACAATTAAACGAAATGTATTGACATGGGTTGCGCGCCGCGACGCTTACGCGCGGAAGGAGGCGGTCGTAATTCGTAACGGACACTTCTTGCATCTTTTTTTTTTCCTCTTCAACACATACCGACGACGGCCTCGTTTAAACAATTAAGTAGATCTAGAATAATTGTTTGACTGTTATAATGATTTATGTTAATAGTAGCTAATGGCTAATGAACATTATGATGTGTAATAACGTTCAAAAACACGCGTTGAATCATTATTCTTATTACGACGTCGCCGTTGCCCAGTTAACGTGATCTATTTATACACGTCGCTTTCCGTGAACGCGGTCTACAAGTCGATAATAAAAATAAAATAAAAAAACCACGATAAACGTTATTTTTATGCTGTTATTATTTTAATGTCCGGGTATATTATATTAATTCGGTAAGAATGATAAGAAAACGAGTAATAACAATTTGTTGGTTCCTTCTTTACATTGTATTATTTTTATGTGTATGTATAATCGTCGCTAACCCTAGGCGATGGAGAATCGTACGCCGTATGGTTAATCTAATAATTTATCTAAATGTGTTTTTTTTTCGTACAACTATGTTGTACGAAGACATTGGGTTTGGCCGAATCGTGGCCTTATTCGTTTTATACTATATATCAAATCAATTCAACAAAACACTTGTCATTTTTGTTGAGTATTTTGATTTATCGTCGTGTCGGAAGTGCACGTCTGTCCATCCGGTCGTGGTGTGAAGAGACTACTCGTGCAGTAGCCGTGCGTGTGTGGCAATGTAATGTGCAATGTTTAAATAGCGTACACGTTTATCAAAAACAATAATAATATCGCGCTGTTCCACTCGAAAATTGTAATCCTACTAATGCGTAATACACCGGAGACGGGTGATGAAAACGCAAAACAATTAACCGATTCTGTACGCGTTTACAAAATTTATTAGGTCCCTCGGCTACTTTACGGAATTTTATAAATTGTTTTTTTTTATACCGTTTCAATTTTGATTATTTGATTTAAACGTTTCTGGGAGTAGTAAACAAAGTTTTTTAAAACCGATTGCGTTTCATCTCGCTTCGGAGATTTTATTTCAATAATTAAATTTATTTCTGTAGGTTATTATGGTCTAGTTCTTTTATGGTATTATCACAAAAGGTCAACTTCGATTATTGATTTAATAATAATCATATATTTATTTTCCAACCAAAGTTTTACTAAATAGATAATTATTTGTTGCATAATTGAATTGCAATCCGTCGCTAAGAGTTTTCGTTCACGTGTTTGTTATTGAATAGCATTTTATTATTATGTATATCGAATAATGTGCTGGGGCAAAAAATAAATTGATATTGATATCTAAATTGATATCTTGTGTCTATGGGCACAAAAATGAACATTTCAGTGTGAAAAGAATTGTCTGGAAAACACGGTCGGTTACTGAAATGTTATCGAATAATAATAATAATTTTTATCGAGTTATATGATTATCAGTTTATAAATAACGCTTGAAAAAACAATCTGGTTCCGTTTGAAGTGCAAGAAAACCCAATGTATCTGATTTTAATGTATACAATGCTATTTCTATTTTAGCTCACTTTCCACCATCATTATATTAGTTTTTGTATCCGGTAAATCAATTAGTTGAGACTCGTGAAAAGATGGAAGTTTCGGAAAAATTTACGAGTTTACGCATACGTTGTTGCATTGCATAATATTGATTTCACCCGCCTACGGTAATGCTTGCGATTTTCGATCGATGTCGGGTGCGCACAAAACGCGTATCGATTGGTATTTGGAAATTCATCGTATATTGTACATGTATAGCATACACGAGTCTAATATCTGGGATACCCGAAGCCTTCCGGGATGTTGTGCTATGATGAGAGAGGAGAAGGGAACCAACCGATTCATTGAACGCTAAACATTATCGTACTGTGCACTGCTTGCCCCTACAAAATATGTATTAATACATGAACATACATTTCCAAAACCAGTTATCGCAAATAATAACATAAAATAAAAAAAAAAATTAAAAAATTGAAAATAAATCAAAACAAAGAAAAAAGACAAATTTGAAAACGTTTGTGAGTGCATGTTCTTCTTTCGATGTTGGAAAGCGTTCCTTCGCTTAGGACCGTAATCATTTCTTTTGGTATTATTTTGCACATTTCTCGCGTGTCTTATGTAATATGGTAGTACCTACCCCGTTTTATAAGACATATTAATAATAATAACAATAACAATAACAATAATAATATAAAATAATTTAATAATTAATGTCGTACGTAGACATTATTGTTGTACATATATTATTGTGCAGTCTTCGATTAATCTTTGTTGTCGGGGGAACAATGGTTTTGTTTATACACTACAACGCGTCGCAGTTGGTTGAATAATATTTTTCTGAATTCACGTTTTTTTTTTTTCTTCAAATTGTGTACGATTTTGTTGCACTGTCGAAAAATTAATTTTTGTTCAAACATATTTAAACGCATTGAATAACTTCGACGCGCGCGCGTGCGGGTGTGTGTACTCGAGTGTTTTGAGCATCCGCCGCCGAGATTAATTGCTCACACAACGTCGTCGTCTTCGTCGCAGAACTCGTTTATTTTCACTTTATACAATATTTAATGAACCGACGTCGCGTTATGTAATTCGGACGCTCGCCGTGCGCGTTCGACAACAATAAATCAATTGTACGTCTACAATGGTGTATTGGCGCGAATCGGCTTGCAATCTTACACACGTACGTAAACATATATTAGAAATCGCCAACAGCTATTGTCGGTCAGCGGAACCGAAGTAATGATATTGTCCCGTTTTTATTATTCGAATTTTTGAATAAATCCTATCGAGTTTCAGTTTTCGTCCGCGTTTTCCAGTCGATCGTACACGCGTTGACGTTCATCCAACGCATTTAGTATCTATGAAACGTGAAACGAAAACACCCGTCCACGGTCGTAAATTAACGTGTTATTTAGTTCGTAGTACCGCGTTCAGTTTTAACGCAAATGCGTACAGCGCACCGTAGCCGGATGGTGGGAATCCACGGGAATCGTCGAGATAGGTGTCATCTGTAAAGTAATATTGTTGATCCGGTCGAAATCAAAACGACTTTAATTGAGAAAAAAAAAAAACGTGAACGAGTTTCAGGCACGAATGTGCTTAGCTCGTGTTGTTCAGCGGAATAACTTGTAGACGTATAAATATATGGTTCGGTACACGATGTTTTACGGTTCGTTTTTATAACGCACCGCGTGCCAGTCGGAAACGCACAAAATCTCGACCAAGCTCCGGCCGAGGCGCGTTCGTACGAAAGAGAACGGTGCGTGTTTTTCGTCAAATAGTCGTCCCGGGTTTCGTTCAGGACGCGACGGCGGTGCTTGACCGTGGCGTGTTATGTGTAGATAGCCGGCCGCCGAACGAGAGAGACGCGACGAGTTAGTGTAGAGTTATATTGTTGTATCGCGTTTAAATGCAATAAATCGTGTGTGCGTGTACATACCCCCGTAATAAGATTATTTCCACGTTCCGTCGAAATCGTCCGTTTAACGGCATCTCATCTCCATACCGCCTTCTCCGGTGCCCGGAGCTGGTTTAATTTTATTATAACGCGCGCCGAGCAGCACGGCACGGACAAGGTGTTGTAACAGAAGTGAAAACGATAAGCACGATATTATTGTATAGGCGCACCGTCGTACGGCGATAGTAGTCTTTTATGCGTCGGGATTTCGCGTTCGTTTCTTCCTACTGTTCATTGCTGTATCCGCGGGAAATCAGTTATTTTCGCGTCGTCGAACGGGTGGGGGGGAGTGATTATGAACACTCTTTTCGATCCATCTACGGCGCCCCCATCGGCGTGTGGTGCGCGAGTGACGCGATCTGCGCGAGATTATCGACGAATGGAAACCGACGCGCGGCCCCAGTAGTCTCGGGGACACAATCGTTCGATGACCGTAGCGTTGTCGTGGGCCTGTCGATTGAACGACTGCTCGGGCGAGTGCGGTTCTCGTTGCGTACCGCGAGTGACGTCGTTGTAGAAATCGTATAAACCCCTGTAGACGTTATGTACGTGATGGGGTTCGGATCTGGTATTTATTTTCGTAGAATGATAAAAATAACAACACGTCGGTGAATACCAAACGGTAAGGGGGAGGAGGGAACCCCATAAAAAACGAATGAATCCATCAAAACAACTATAAATGGACGGGAAAACATTTCTGCCGCTGCCGACCAAACTGGTTGTCGCGATGATATATCCGCCGCCGTCGCGGCATTGTTATCGAAACGTTCGATCTTTCGAACGCGGCGGCCGGCGAACAGGACGATTTCGGTCGCGAACCGTTGTGTACACAAAAATAATTCGTAAATTCCACGTCGTACTAATTAAAATAAAATATCACAATAGCGACTATTTCCTTTCTATTTCGTCGTCGTCTAGCGTTTCGAAGGGATTAACGAAGGAACGCGTACACAGCAATGGAACGTGCGGTTCTGATTCTGTGTACTCGCGTCCGTCCCAAAGCCGTTACCAAATCCGATTCGATTTCCTGCCGTTAAGAGGCGACGGGGAGGCGGCACACATGTTATATGAAGAATTGAAATTCTCTGGAATATCATTCCGCTGCGCGTACGTACGTGTGTGTGTGTGTTCGTGTTCGATTGTTTCTCATTATCGTTATTCGTTTCTGGCGTGACCGGTGCAGCGGTGTGGTGTATGTATGCGTAGTAGTAACAGATTTGCAGTAAACCGTGACTGCCGCGGCTACGGAGACCACCTCGGCGGCGCGGCGGGTCAGTGGTGCCCGCAGAAATCCTTCACCGACCCTCTCGGTGGCCATAATGTTTTTATTTAATTTCTCTGCGCAGTACGCGCACGGCGCAAAAACGAGGTGTTATAAATATCTGGAAAAATAAAAACGCGCACATTCTTCTCGTTTCTTATTTTAAGACGGCCGTAGTACGAACGGAGAACATAAATAAATAACAGTTATACCATCGATCGGCGCGTTGTCGACGAGAAAGAAAAATGTTCCGTCAGAAACAATATTATTCCAAGAGAGAAGAAGTTGTCGTTAAATATTGTGCTCCGCGGTACTTATCGGATCGTGCAAATAATTGAACTTCCTCCGACTGTTCTAAGTAGGGTCGTCAACAACGGGCCCACATGATAAGTGTGTACCGCGACGGAATGCCCATTGGCGGATCGACTGGTTGGCGCTTTTGAATTCGTGAATAATGACAACGAATGTTACCAAATGCAAAAGTGTATAGAGCTCGGGAGATGGAAAGGAAAAAAAGAAAAGAAAAATAAAAACCGAGCCGAGCCTCGGGTAATCCGATCCCCGTCGCTTACACGAGTCGCAACGACTACAGTGGAATAATCCGGGTTTTAATGATTACGTCGTAGTCGCGGCGACGCGTTTTAATTACAGGGACGTGATCGTTCGGTTTGCCATGGCGGCATCGGACGAAATATTAAACAATTTTTTTTATATATATACACTCTATCGCGCCACCGCCGCCGTCGTACCGGGGCCACCGCAGTGAAGCGCGGCTTAAGATCGAGATTCCGATTATCGCTGCGGTACACGGACGTGGTATGGTTGGTGTATCATCTGTCGTAAGAAGAGGTCTTTGCTAAGATTTTTCGATACGACCGGTAATCGTTTTTTTTTCCCCATAAACCATCCATGGGCTACGTTCCATTTCATTGATAACATTTATGTATATTTTTACATTTTCAATCGTCGCGTCGTACCTTTTTTTTTTTTTTTATGATAATTTTTTTCGTATCTATTATATAAGGGCGTCAGATCCAAATAAGAATTTTTCGTTTTGCGATAATCTTTCACATTTATCTTAACAAATAATTAATTATTAAGTATACTGATCAATACACTATGCCAGGAGTCACCATTTAATGTTTTCGGGGGCCATCAAAATGCAATACAAATATTATTAAAATATTAAAATGCAAAATAATTGTGGACAAATTATGTATATATTAATATTGAAAACATTAAAAAATCAAGCAAACTGACAAAAGCCCCTAGCGGTCGGATAAATAAAACAATATAATTCTGTCTACTCAGGAAAAAACTGTCTGTTTTCAAATTCAACTGTTCTTTTTTTCTTGTTCATAATCAAATAAAAACATAAAAAAAAACACTAACATAAATTAAAGCCAAACAAGTAATAACGCAATACAACAGGAATTAAGTCAACGCGGGTCGGCGGCAATTGACGAATGTGATAAACGTGTAATCGGCACGTTCCGTAGACGGTCATCCATTCAAACTTTTAAGATCTGAGCGATAATAGATGTGAGTGATGATAAGATTTGGCATCAAGTATAATATATAATGTCTGCTTCCGTCAGTAAAAATCAATGTGTTGTATTATCAAATTTTACTTTTTTTCCTGGTCTGCGGCCATTTGATGTGACCGCTGCTCTACGCGGTACTTGTGTGTACAACATAGACGCAAATGGAGCTTACACTTTAGGAGAAGGGGGCTATAAGTACCAAGATAATACAGTCTCGCATGAGCTACGTCCTCATCTAGTAATTACTATACGTGCAGAGAACATTTTCCATCACTCACTATTACGAGTTCAGTTTAAATTTTAGTATAACGAAGAAAAATTTTGATTTTGAATATTTCTGGTTAAGCCGTAATACATCGAATAAAAACCTAATAATTGTTTCGTTTCGGTCATTGAGTTCGTAGACAGACGATTAGATTTGTTCTCAACCTCGAACACAGAATTCTGAGATTCATTGTTTTTAATCTGAGAGGGACATAAAAATATTAATGGGAGCTGAGCCCTCCAAGGCTCCCTCTTGTTGCGCCTATGGTGTACAAAGCTTTACGGTCGTAGTCCGGGTCCGAAGACTGTTTGGCCGTTATTGCACAGCAATATTCGTTTAAAACGTGATTTGTATGCATGCGCGTGTACCGTGTACCTATTTACGGGTGTAGCGAATATGTGTGTTTTTATTGTGCATTGGTCGCTGTCGTCTACGGTTTAATAGGCGACGTTATGATACGCATGTACGCGCGGTGATTGTGCACTTGTCGTTGGCGGTGGTCTTATATAGCCTGGATCGGTGTATAATAATATTATTGTCGTTCACATTTATATACAGGATCTTAAAAATTTTATGTGACTGTTTATTCCTCTATGAAATGTATTTAACTTGGAAATAATAATATCCTTCAAGTTAAAACATAAACAGTTATATGAATAATTCAAATTGCAGCAGTTGAAATAATTCGATGTTATAATTCGAACAGCAGCATGTACGGGGTGATTTGTGTATTCAAACGAGAAACTACACACGTGTCAGATATTTTGCGCAATGATAATATGCGCTATTGGACTCTTTACGTGCTACTCGATTCGGTGTATCCGAAAAGATATTATTTGTTATTGACTAAACTTTCTTTCTTCGGTGTAATATTGCCCCGGTTTTCAGTCCGTCATTCTCTTATGTTTATCGAGTTAAATGTAAACATGACATTATTCAATGAAAACAAAACAATATCGTTCATGATGATTAGACATTTTTTTTTTTTTTTTAAATTTTATTTTTTATCAGTTTCGTTTTTAACACATTGGTGGCTAATCAATAACGTTATACTGCGGCGGTGCAGTGCATTGACTACGCACAGGACACTGTAATATATGATATAATATGTTTACGACCGCTTCAGCTGTTTTAAACATAATTCAATTTTTTTCAGTGGTTTAACACTTCTCGGAATGTGCTAGTTGTTGCTTTTAATTTTTTTTTTTTTTTTATGTTGGAATTGTGCGTTTTTCAACTCTATAATATGGACCGTGTCGGAATACCTAATTTTGGGTCGATATTTCACGTTGTGGACCATAACCGTATCATCATGCATAACACCGTGCAGTCGACTCGCGCATTTTGATGGTGATGGGGGGGGGGGAGTATTCGAATTGGTTCGTCGCAATAAGTCCTCGAAGTTGCACGCGTGTCATTACTATCCGAGTAAACCATAAGTTTAAAAAAAAACTGAGTAAACGACCGGTTTTTGTCGTCGTTCGGTAACAACTACATGGAGGTCGCTGCCGAATTTCTCCATCTATAATATAAACGTTTTTCGCCCCTCGGACATGCTCTCCGCACTACGGACGATATTATTTCCACTTGTATCGGACGACAACGTTCACGGCGTTAATAGCGCTTAATTATAAAGTCGTTTCTCGTCGTATCGTTATTTTTCCACATTCAAGCATATTATTACTACGATTATTAACAGGCGGTTATCAAAATATTTCTATATATCACTGTGGCGGAACTGTGCGTGCGCGTGTGTGTATACGAACAGTAGCTGTACGTATCGCATAACTATATTGATCACAGACATTGGTCATTATTGAGTAAATGTGTGTGTGTGTGTGTTCGAGCCAGTGGGCGTATACGTCACAAATATTCGCGTTGGTGTTTAAAAATCGCGTTATATATAATCGCCGCGTATTAAAGAATTTGTACGCGAAAAAAAAAAAAAAAACCTAACCGTTTACGCTTATGATTATTACACAAACACGCCGGTCCACTGTTCCGACTAATCACGCTGACGTATGCTCTGGAAAATGCATTTTATTGTTTCGCGCGCGCACACAAGAAAAACGTCGATCTGTTCGTTTTACGCTACACCAGAACATAAATAATAATGGAGCACTTTCAGTCGGCGACGGCGACGTCGTATGTGTTTACCATGTGTAACAACAGCGAATCTTTTTTTTTTTTCATTTATGTTTTCGTATTGCACCCGAACGATAATAATTGGCCTCACGTTCGATTCCCGTTACGGATCGACTAAACTGGAAAACTGCGTGTGCGCGACGTTTCTGTTGGCGCTTTCGTGTATATGACCCGTATACAGGGCGATTATTTTGCTCGCCGTTTTTATGTTACCATATTTGAACAGTTCGGATATTTTTTCAGTCATTCCCGGGGTACCATATTTCCATGTGCGCAACAACAAAAAACTGTATAGTTTTCGCGTGTGATTCATAATGTTTTCGGCACGCTGTTAATAGAACGTCAATGACAATCAATAAAATATGTTATTGGCTGCGATGCGGGTTAAACGGAGTATTCATCATTATCATATTTGATCGTTTTTTTTTTTTTTTCATTGTAATTTATATTTGTAGAGTTACTGCGATTTAATATACGTCATTAGACATCAACTAATGTTCCGTCTATTGTTCCGTAGCTCGCCGTCCTAACTAATGATTTTGTTTTTTTAATTTAGCATTCTGAAGTGCAAATGCCGGTTTAATGGCGAATCCTCGTCTTCGTACCCGTCGCCGACGTTTATATTCGTGTATTATAATCGTCGCCTATTAAAAACTTATTCCCGCGCGATGACGATGTCAAATTTTTTTTCCCTTCCCGAAAATCTTCGTGTTGGGCCGCTGCTTCTGGACTATGGTCGTCGTTGTCGACTTGCTAGACGATTGGCGATCCCGACTGACCGACAACGAGTTATTGACACCCGTTATTATTTGCACGCGAAACATGACTAATGGGCTCAAGGCTGCAGGTTGAACGAGGAGAAAAATCAACGAAAACCAAATTAATAGCTATTTGTGCATCTTCTAAACATTGTTAAACGATATAAATTTAAATCCATCGCCTCATCCCGGTGTTGTTTGGTGCTGCTGGTGGTGGTTGGTGGTTGTGGACCGCTCTCTGCTCGAGTTTTCGGCACAACGCGTTTATTTATTATTACTTAATTTCATTTTTTTATGCACTTTTTTTACACCTGAAACATGCCTTTAGGGACGTGCGATATATATTAACTAACCATATAGCTGCACCGTGTGTGTGCTACGAGAGTATAATACATGCCACTTATCCTTGGGTAAAATCGGTATTCGACCATCGCGCTTTGCTTGTGCAATTCATGTACATTATGTGTGTTCTTCGGACGTCGACTGTATATACATATTTTCGTATAATATATTATTTATTTCTTCTTCGTCGTCGTTGTTCAATGGTAGGCGGGTAGCGGATCGAGGTGGGGGGGTTACGGTCACTCGATATATTTTATTATTATTTATTAACGATCGTGGCATACGTTACGCGCGTGTTATACACCGAACGACAACAATTTTCTCCTCTAGTCGAGACGGTTACGCCGCCGCCACCGCCGCGTAAAACGTCTTTTTTACGATTTGTTCTTTAACTCTCTCACTCCTCACTTTCCCCACTTTCCTCTCCTTCACCATACCTCTCCCTGTTTCTCTTTCTCTCTTTCTGGCGGCTGTAGAAAAATATAATATATTCTAAAATGTCCGTCATTGTTGAAGCTGAATGTCAAATCAAAAAAAAAAAAAAAAACGTTTAGGTCGACTTGGCGGTTTTTTTCAAAAATAAATCGACTTTCGTTCGCGTACATTTTAAGGAAAGCTCGTCGGTCAGCATCGAAGGTAACAAAACAGCCGCTCGCCGAAAAATCAAAAACAAAGTTGTAAATTGTTTCATGATGTACACAACGTGTAACTTGACAATGGTTCCACATAGAATGCACAAAAATTAGCGTAAACCTCTATTATATACGGAATATGTATAATAATTTGATGACAAGCTGTGTTTCGCGAACCCCCTCCGCGGAAACATGTATCCCTCCTCAGGATAAATATCCGAACACACATTACGTAGACCTTGGCTACGTGTATGCGTACGTACATCCGTGCAAAATGTCCACGCGCATAGACAAGGTCGAACTGCCAAAATTTTTTTGCGTCATACACGCGCGCACTTACGATTTTTTCGTGTACACAGACAATGTCGCCGGGTACATTCGGCGTGTATGTTATTTAATTATTTTCCTGTTCTATCTCAATAACCAGTCGACGTGAGTTCGTTGTTCTATACATTTTATTATTTTAAGGAATTAATAAATTGTTTTTTTTTCTATTTTTTTTCTATTTTGTTTTTTTCCCATAGTAAACGTTTTCGATGTTTTAAGTACCCATAATTTCATCGAACGGGCGTGATAAATTTCGATTAGATGAAATATTTTTAATATATGCACCCGGTGGCAACGCGCCAATTACACAAGCTAACTAACCCGGCTACGTAGAAACATGTGCCGGTAATTTATGCAAAATATTCGATTTTAATTTAATTTTTAAGTGTATCTGACATTCAAGTAGCGTTTTCGTCGTCGTCATGGATCATTGAGTAACATTTGTTATTACAATTACTGGTCATTTGTTGTACGCGTGTTACGTGTTATTTTATGTTTTCGAATCGTGAACGGTAAAACAATTTGCCAAATTTGTAATATAATAATAATTTAAATTTAAATTTTAAAACAAAAACCGTTTGTACTTGCGAATTTTCCTTCGGGAAAACTCACGTTATTTACGAATGTATTCGGTATTCGGTACCCGCGTGCTTATTGCATCTCCTCCCGTAGGAAATTAAAATGTATACTTCCCGTAGGTGTTCGAAAACGCGTTTGGTTCCATTGCTTCCATACCAACGCTACGTTTTACGTATATGTGTGTGTATATATATATATATTTATATATATATAAATGTACATCACACAATACATGTGTGTTCATTTGTTACTCTCGTCCTCTCGACTACACCACTATCGGCGGCGGCAGTGATTAAAATTCTATTTCTTATAAAAGTCGTCGCTTTTTAATTTTCTAATTTATTATTCCCCACCACGGGCGCCATTAAATGGAACAGCCAAATATATATATATATATATATATATATATATAAATAAATAATAATAATAAAAAAAAAACAACCCGAAAACTCTATCCTTCAATTACGAGTACATGCGTTTCGGGTTTAACAACATTCCAACGTCCATTGTCGGCGTCCCGGCCTCTCGTCCGTCTCACACTGACAACAACCCGGTTAGTGGTGGTACGTACCTCGGCCACCGCCACCACCGACCTAGCTCCACCCACAACCGCGTTTTATCCGAGAGCCGTGTACGTGTACACAGAGATATACGTGCTCATCAATCTCGCAATAAAATCTCTCACCTCGGAGCTAAAAATCAATGGTCGTCGTTATATCCCTTGGGTAGTAATTGACTGCGGCATCTTCACGTCGGTAAATACCGCGGCGCGTAGAAATGTTGTTATGTACGGTTTGTATATCATCATCCCTCGCACGATTAGGATTCGGATAAATACTTCTCGGTCGGCCGGCTGGCCAGGCAGCCAACCATTCGGCCTCAGCTATACCTGGAGGCGCATTCCATCAGTGGTGCAGTATATATACACGTACATATGTGTGTGTGTGTGTATGTATAATATAGTAGTCATTATCGTCGTACACACATTTGCGTATATACACATATACTTACCAGCACCACATTCCCACGTATTAGTATTATTAAAGTCTTTGGTAATTTATAAATTAATTTCATCGGCCGTCGCCACACGTGTTTCGGGTGTTTCGGCGGCGCTCTGCTGGTGAGCTGTTCGTGTCCCGCTAGCAGTGGCGACCGGACGCATATATCACGTGCTAACCAAAGGAAATGTCCGAAAATGCCGCCGCCACTTGTCCCGCCGCGCGCACGAAGCGCGCGGCGTGCGTGCAGCGTAATCTTCCCAGGAATCCCGAACAACAAAACGGGTCCTCGGAGGCTCCCCGGAAACCGTATTGTATACACAAAAACCGGCCGCCGCCGCCGCCGCCGCTGCCGGTTTCTTCCCATGGTTGTCGTAAAAATTATTTTTATTTTATTTACCCCATTAACGATTATTTCACTCGGCGACCGACAACAACACTGGTGCGCGCCGCGGCCCTGTGGAGTGCTGCTACTGCTGCTTCTGCTGCTGGTGCAATAATAGTAGTCGAGTGCCTATATGCTGCTAAGCCTACCCGCAATAGTAGTCCCGTACATGAGGTTTATTGTTTATACGTGTGTGTGCACCGTGTGTTCGCCGCGCGCGTGTGAACACCGTCCGTCGTCGTCCGCGCCGCTTCGCCATCGCCGCCGCGGCATTGTCCGTAACAATAAAACCACAAGAATTTCCGAATCAAAACAAGGGACGATGCATTACATTATTAATATAGGCCGTCCGTCCACGTCGTTCCTAATATTCCTTATTCCCGATTTCTCTAACGCGTCGTCCGACTGCGGTGCACGCGGTGTGTGTGGTGATGCCGGTGTATGCTGCAGGGTCACCCACGCGCGTTTCGAGCACCACCCAGTGTCTCGGTTTTGACACCGTGTAATTACCCGTCTTCGGCGACGATTTGACTTTGGGCGACACGACACCGGTTCGAAAAACAATGAAAACCAGATAGATATTTCATAGGAATATTTTCGTAATATCCTACGCGTGTAATGATTGACCAGAGTTACGTGCGCGTAAAAGGTTTAAATATGTTGTTATAATCTCTAATCGATCGTCATTACATTATTACAAACAGCGCCATCGACACGGGTTGTGCGTGCCCCGCGCGTACGAATACAATATCGTATTTACATTTATAACGTACGAATACGATCCGAATATTTCAATTTCTTTATTTCTGTTTTAAACGGGAAAAAAAAAACGCACATTTCTATTGAAACTCGATCAATATTGATCAATATTGCTTGCATACGAACTGTAACACAAATGTATAAAGTCTGTAGGGTCACACGATTCGGCAAACAACCGCGGTTATCTGACCGACGCGATGAACTTTTCGCGTTTATCAATATTGTTTCCGGTCCATTAGTGCGATAAACGTTGTACTAACGACCGGGCTTAATCGAATTTTTTGGCTTTCAATAATAAGATTTACAAACTATTATGCTTCGACAAGAAGGCGATTGATAAAATATTGAAATATTACCATTACATAAGTGTTTACCTCGCGATTTTTAGTGGACAATCGGAGTTCAAAACATTCAATAAAGATTATTATTATTGATTCTCGTTATACATTTTAACGAAACGTAATATCCCTAATTTTTTTCGGAAACTAATTCGAGCGTCGTTGACTCGTAAGCCCTACACGTAAATCGTGCCCTTTCTCCGTCACCCATCGAGAGTGTACGTTTATTATGTGCTGATTGTATACAATTGGGTTTCGTGTCTAACGTTGAATGTGTTATTTTTGTTGCGCAGGTTTGCGAAGAGCAAAAGTGTCAAGAAGACATTTTTCCATTGGCCGTTAACTATTTGGACAGGTTCCTGTCGGTTAATCCGATCAACAAAAATCACCTACAGCTGCTGGGCACTACTTGCCTTTTGGTCAGTTCTAAACTACGAGAGTCCGACTGCCTTTCCGTAGACCTTTTGGTCCTGTACACGGATAGTACTATTACTTCTGAAGACTTGTTGGTAAGTCACTTGACAAACGTTGTTATAGTTCATCGTTGCTATTTATTAATATGTGGTAATTATGTAATATCGAACTCGACCGACGCGAGACGGTTGTCGGGTGAGACTCGCGAGAGACCATGGTCTCGCAGTTTTCTCTGCACACAGTACATTGGACAATGGTAAACAATCTATTGTTTTGGCATCGTCTCCTGCTCGCAGACATTGTTTGCGTGAGTGCGTGTGTGCGTGTGTGCGTGTTCGTGTTTGTGTGTATGATTGACTCTTAAATACTGGTTTTTCTTGCTAAATGCAAAGTAGTGTTTTGTTTTTACGATCATCTGATTTCGAAAATATCTATTTGTAGTTTTTTTAAATCTATTTAAATCTCGCGATGAATCCTGTAAAATTCACTTAAAACTTACAACTCATTTTTATTATTAATTAAACGTTTTGATTGTATTTTGTCTCACGTTAATTTAACACATTATTATGATCTCGAATTCGATGTTTATTATTCGCAAAAACCGTGTCAATTATGCATGGGAAATTCATTAATTTCACTGTTCATACAACATAATAGATATTATGAATTATGAAATACATGCTTCATTGAATAAGTTTTCGTTGGTTTTTTTTTCTCAAAGAAATTTATTTTCCCATTATTATTTTTATTATTATGATTATTAAGTAAATCGTTGTAGTTTAGTATTCAGCATTGTGTGCTCCCTCAGGCCGCCACCGGAGTATTCCAACGTTGTATATCCGACTTATATAAACACAACAATAAACTTAAATTCGTCGAGTCAATTCAAACATTTAACCATACGTCATAATAATATATACCTATTAATATATATGCGCCATAAGTACGTGTTGCAGTGTATCTATATCATTTGTTTCGATTTTGTAATAACAATTTAAGAACTACGTCTTGATAAACATATTATATGTTATTTAACATATTATATGTTTATAGGTACTGAATGTCTGTTGCGATACGCGTACATAGGTTTCGGTATTGTAATAAACAAAACCAGTGGGACGACGATTACCTATGTATCGGCTCCATTTCGGTCTATGTATTATACTTCTTATATTAGGTACTCGCGTACATAGCTATCCAATAAATATCCCGTCACTATATGGTTAGCGTTGAATTAATATTGGGTATACCGCGCGAGTCTCTGAAATATTAAAAACGGGATACGTGCGCGATATATAAAAAAAAAAAACAATAGCGCGAGGGTGAGAAGAGGTCTTGAGATGGAACTGGGGGTTGAGAGGAGAGACGTAATTTCGGGCGACGAAACAAGATCTCTTGCCGTGCAGAACGTATATGCAGGTACCCGAGGGAATTAATATCGTTGTGCGGCGGGCTAATCCGACGCGAGCGAAACGCTACGTATAACGCATGCTATACACGCGTATAATATGTGCGCATTCGTCCGACCGACAAAACGACTTTGTACGCTCTGGTATTTTTTTTCTTTTTGTTTTCTCGCGTATCGTATTATTTTTTGCTGGTGCAGTTGCGTGCGTGCGTGTTTATTGTACACACTATTTATTATACACTGTAAGCGGAACACCGTGAGCGACCGGCGTAGGATCTGTTCGCGGAGAAAACTACAATATATCGATTGAAAGAAAGAAAAACGAAAATTAAATGACCATATAGAGTAAGAACTCTCTCTTCTCTCTCTCTCTCTCTCTCTCTCTCTCACTACTCACCGGGACACACACCTATGTAATAACGGCGGCCACGATCGCTGGATATGTTTCGGGAGAATAATTAACGGCGGGCGGGGCAAAGAAGACCGGTAAATCTTCGGCTGCGAGAGTGCGTGTGGGCGGGCGCGAGCGTGCCCGATTAGACGCCGCCGCCACAAACACACGAAATCGGGCGACAATAAAAAAAAAAATAATAATAATAAATGTATCTACATGTATACGTATACGAATCAAACGTACCCGAATAAATTATTCTATCGACAAAGAATGGTGTTTACCATCTCCGTCGCCGTCGATTATCGTCGTGAGAATGTAGAATACGCCGTAAAGAAGTTATGCTAATAAAAGGGCGGTGACGGCGTGTGGTACACAACACTTGCCGGGCGGCGGCACAGGAAACGTTGTCCAGTTTTTTTTTTTCTCTTTCCCGCGTGCACGTTCGTGTGTCCTTCGTGATTTGGGCGCGCTGCACTGAGGACCACAATGGGTTGCGCGCGTATGTGTGTATGTTTGTGTGTGCATGTGCGTGTGTGTGCGCGAGAGAAGGAAAGAGAGATTGGGTGAGAGATCGAATGAGAGTGAGTGTGTTCGTATTATACGATTCTGAAGGAGAAGAAACGACTGCGTCTCGCGAGCGCGCGTATATAACCGAACCGAAACGAGAACGGCCGAAAAACTGAAATATTATTACCGCATGTCGTCGCGTCGTGGGAGGATTCCGTCGAACAAAAGGCGACAGTAATTATTATGAAAAGATACGTGGTCGGGCTCTAGTCGCTATACGTACGAGGGGGTAATGGAAATAAAACCACGCGTAATGTACATGAAACGAATCGGTTTGAGGGTGAAGCGCCGCGTCTCTCACCTCCGTCTGGAAAGTCGACGTTCATCGCGGGTATATACACATATTGTATCCTATAATCATCATGCGACGGAGTACTATTGTACTTGGAAAAACACTAAATCCCTCCCTTCGCACGCACTACTCTCAAAAATAATTCGAGAATAGTATATTGTCACTCACTACGGTGAACTAATCGATTTCGGCCGACGGAGCAAAAAACAAAACGTGTTTATCATTCCAGTCAAGCCGGTCGAAAACCGTAAATACATTTTCTCGTCGATATCAACATTGCAATGGATTGTTGCTTTCTCGAACAAATCTTCCTGGAGCTTTGCTATTCTAATAAGAATTTCGAGCAGTTTTAAAATGTTCCACGTGTTTCGAAAACTTTTCCCAACATCCATATGACAACCGGTGTTTATGTTCTTATGGACCGCATAGTCTTTTAAAACGAAAACTTTCGTCCATCCGCGATCGAATGGCTTGTGTTCGTATCGCCGTCGCATATTTTAATCACGAACACTTGTGCGTATCAATAATTGTTTACTTTTGTGTCCGACCGAAGTTGTTTTTCGAATGCTTCGACGACCGGATGCCGGGGCCATGGTCATGTTCCTGCCGCGAAAGGATCGGTTTGGAATTTTTACTATTTATTTTTTGGTTTTTGTTTTTGAATCGGACCGACGAATACGTGATGCAGTCGATTTGTAATACGACGACGACGGCGATTGACTAGAGAAAGGATTGCGTCGCGTGCGTGCTTGCTCGTGTACATGTAAGTCGGGCGTCGATGGAATATTATATTATCATTATTATCCTCACTATGGCCTGCGATGTGTGTACGTACGTACGTACACACACGTATTGACACTGTTATTATTATTACTATTATTACTATGCGTATACCAAACGCCAGTGTGTGCGTCGCCGCCACCGTCCACGCGCATTCAGGGCGGATAAGACTTGCCCGAAAATATTTCTCTACCCCCTTCACACCTCGAGAGAAGAAGTCCGTCGTCGCCATTCGACTATATTGTACCATGTACAGCGTTTACAACACGAAATCGTTATTATTATAATATTATATAGTTCACAGCATCTATCGTCGACGCGCCACTCGTTCATTCGTTTGTTATTGAAATTATTTCTCGACCCGTCGCCGTCGGTATTGTATGTATGTGCGTGTACGCGTGCGTGTGAGTATGTGTAATACACGCTTGCCGCGTGCATTGTTATTAATATTACTGTAATATGTACTTAGACGCCGCCTCGTAAGGAAATCGTGATAATGCGTTCGCGCCACTTTGTTTTTTCTTTCAATAAGCCTTCTCGTCGTACTCATAATGAACATAATGTATATTTATATATCATACACGTGTACACGTATAGTATTTATGTACACCGTCGCGTAGTTTTATCGATTCGGACACACCGGGCACAGGTTATTATTACCGTCCATGCCGCCGTTACCTATATAATAATATCTTGTATACCATCTCGTCTCGCGCGCGTGATCCTTAAGGAGATGATGCGCTCGGCTGTTTGTTTTTGGTTCTTTTTTCTGTTCACGATGGGCGTTACGGACTGAAGCAGCATAATAATATATACTCTATGTACGCGCGCACTTTAAATCGCATTAATATCCGCCGCCGTCGTAAATTGATACGTAACTCACACCTGGGAGTTATATGTGTAATGATGATTATGTGTATGTGCATGCGAGTGAGTGTATGTACTGCTGATACACGCGAGTCGTGTCTCCTTCATAATTGACAGTAAACGCGTCTCGATGAGAGAAATAGAGATAAGTGCGTGTTGTGTGTATGTGTGTGAGAGAGAGAGTGAGCGAGTGAGAGGAATGGAATGGGGGAGTCTGTAGATCTCGTTAGCACCGCCACCGACGTATCTACGTGTAGTCTTTATGGGCAGTCTCTTCATTTCCGACGACGTTTCAAAAATGTTTTCACAGACCAACAAGAGGTGTCCTCTTACTTCTCACCGCCACCAAAGTAGTTTTCAGGTATAACTCGTATACAACTCAAATAGTGTGGGTAGATCAAACATTTTCCCGGTACAGCTTTGGTGTGTATAATTTATTCTGAATCACGTTTCAAGTCTCTCAATTTTTTATTGTCATCGTATGGAATATATTAATATATATTCAATATATTCATTCAAAGAAATCAACACAAAATCAGTTTTTTAATTAATACAGCATTCTTATGTGTAGGTTTGATCTGATTTTGGTTAGGCATACTAATTTAGCACTCAAAAACAATGAGTTATTTATTCATACTCATTGAGTTCGTTACATACTATAACATATAATGTTTCTTATACATTTACTTAAATTAAAACCTATAGCAATATGTTTACTCTAATAAGTATATCATTTCCTAGCGTAAATAAATCCTGGATAAATATGTTCCATTGTAATCGCAGGATTAAACCATTCCGTCTTAATGAGGCACTATGTAATATTGAGTTCCAGCAAAATGTCGTATCTTACTGGACCGTCTACACAATAAATGTACATGCGGAAACCCCCGTAGCGTGGTAGAGAAACTTGTTAATTCACAACGACGAGTAATTATTGTGTGTTTCACGTATATGGTAAAAAATTCGTTTTTTATTCGATTCCGGTGATAAATGTGTGATTCGGAAAAACATAACGTACACATAGCCGTAACGTGTATTGAATATGGAACATGACATTCTTGCGCAATGTGTGTGTGTGTGTGTGTGTGTGTGCTTTGTGTCTTGTTCAGGTACATTTGGGTAACGCATGTGTGTTTCATTCGTTGTGATGTGTGTAAGAATGTTTATATATATGTGTGTGTGTGTGTGTGTGTTTGTGTGTGTGTGTGTGTGTGCATGCGTATCATGTGTAGATTATATTTAATGAATGGTGTATAACGTTTTCGCGTAAATGTTCTCGTTTGGGACCATTCATGTTTCCGGATGAAGTCTGTTCGTCTGTAAAAACAAAATTTCATAGGGTCCGTGTGTGTAACATGGTCGAAGAAGGCAAAAAAAAAAAATAAATAAATGTGTCACATAAAATCCGTGTATTTATCGTTTTTTCGGCTTTCATTCATAATATATATACATGTATTATGTATAGTACATAGGCAACAGCATTCTGGTCGGGGCTCACATACTTAAAAACATTATTATTTTTCCTTTGTCGATGCGCGTTCAACAAAACTGACGTATATAATAATAATCATAGTAATGTTAATAGTAATAATAATAATAATAATAATAATAATAATAATAATAACAGTGTTCTTTTTTTTTTTGCCTATACATTAAAATCATTTCTATGCCCTGCCTATGAATATTGGGTGTATATTATTCACGTACAATACGATTTCGTAACTGTTTCAGAAATGTAATTTAAGATCGCTGTTTGTGTCGGATAAGTTCTTTAAAATATTTGAAATTTGATTTTATTACGAACACACATTACACTGCAGTTTATGCATAACACATCGCGAACGTGTACGTATATTCAAGATGTACAAAATGTGTAAAAAATAATGCCGTGATAAAAAGCACGTGACCAGTTTTCAAGTTAAAATTGGGATTTATTTTTTTATTTATGGGATTTAATCGGCGAGTATGTGTTTTTATTGTGTTTTATTATTCATTCGGAGACCAGTTCTGTTGGCTGCAGGTTATACGATACATATATACATAACGTATGTATAGTATGTATGTATGTATGTATGTACGTATCTTTCTATAAATGTAAAAAAAAAAAATTATTCAGGCACAAATATTTAATGACGACCTTCAACGGATGTGGAATAGTATCGTTAATTATTATTTCGTATGCACCGAAGTCGTTACCTCCGTCCCATTAGTACTAGACCAATAAGATTGGAACCTCGAGATTTATTCGAAGGTATGTAGTATCCCCTTCTCTTCTGCAGCTCATTGCCGCGATATCCCTTCATTAAATATTTTTGAAGTGCAGAACGAATGAAAACGGAAACGGCACGTAGTAGTAGTAGTAGTAGTAGTAGTAGTAGAAGAAATAGTAGTAATAATAATATGCAACAGATGACACTTACATATTTTTCGCCGGCGTCGTTTCGCTATTCCCCGAATCTATTAATTTGTTGGGTCCGGCGAAGAATGTTTTTGAAATAATGCCGACGGTTTAAAATATTTTTGCTTTTGTTGTTGTGCAAGGTTCACTTATGTGAGTCGTTAAAGGGCGTTGCTGAGCGAGCCTAAGGGTGCACCTATCCTAAACCTGACCCAGGGTAACTTATACAATGTTCCTCCTTATTTATTTTTTCTCTCGGTCGCTTTCTAACAACTCTGCCTAGTATCCCAAACGGACGAACCGTTGATTTATGATTGCTTGTTATTCTTGAAATTCCATTAATGCACATTTGTTATTATACATCCTCTCTCAGCGTGTATAGTAGTATAATAGGTATACATATATTTTTATACGACTACTATATCGTTTTTCAAAACACAGTTGAGCAAAGTCAATGGACAACACAAAATATTATACAGCCATGTACATACATATGTGTAATATTATGTTTATGTAGCGTGTGAAACGTTCATAGCAAATAAATAAACAATAAGAGTTAATATCGAGAGTTACGGTACGTCCCTGAATTTGGCTCACTCAAATACCAATTAATTTAAAATATCTATACCAACGAACTTAGCAAAATTGTTAGCAAATAATTGAAAATCGATTTTCAGAATCAGCAAATCATTGCACCCTACTTCAAATACGTTTTTTATACGAGTTCAGGCAGTCCACCTTATACGATGCATATCCATAACTTCCAATATATATCCTATGTACCGTACAAATAAAGCATGGATACTCAACGACTACGAGTGTTACATCCGGTGTGACCTTGCAGTCAAATTCCCTATAAAATTTAAATTGTAGTTATGTTTACAAATTTCATGAATATCAATGTTGTACAATTAGGCGAAGAGTTTTGATTAAGATATTATTTTTACACTATGTATCGTGCGTTATATTGTATTTTATAATAATATACTATTACAAATCACTATAATTGTACATTTATTAAGGATTTTCTCTCTGAAGGACGATTCAAAATAATACACAACACATGTTGTTTGTAACCAAATATTGGAACAATAGGTAAGTTATAAGTATACACACATCATACAGCACGATCAAAAACTACGTTTTTAAATTTAAACATTCATAATGTTGTATAACATTATTTTATTTTATTTTGTATAAACGGTTTTATCTTAAATAAGAGTCATTCCAGTGAAAAATAATCCAGCAAAAAAACTGTCGTGTCTTAATATTTTTTTATTTATTTTTTGGCATGTTATTAATTTAATGATGGCTAACAAGGTAATTTATTCAAATATTTAAAATACATATTCACTTTTACTACAGAATATTATATCTTTATATTATAGTTTTACCTTTATTAGTACCTACATAAAATTCAACCAATTGTACAACATAAATACCGGGTCGGACGAAGGGGCACTTGTTACTATACATTTTTCCACTAGGAATATAATATAGGTTGAATTATTCTTATAAATCGAAACAAATTATAAAATAAAACAGCTTTTTGTTGGATTATTTTTCACTGGACACTATTCGGATGAAAACACAGACTATTTAATGACTCTTATTGAAAGAAAACAGTTTATACAAAATCAAATATAATTTATATTTTTTCAAAAAAAATATTGTTATCGACACGAATGTTTGAATTTAGAAACGTGGTTTTTGACCGTGCTGTATGAAGTAACCATTTACTCACCTATTGTTCCAATATTTGGTTACAAACAATGTACGTTGATATGCACTGCATTAGGTGGACTCCTTGAACTTAGCCCACTCATACAAAAAACGTTTTTTAGATAGGTCGCAATGGTTGTCTAATTTTGAAAAATCAATTTGCTATAATTTGCTTATTGTTTGCTGACATTTGGCATGGATTTTAATGTGATACCTTTGGTGGGTATTGGTGGGCTACAAGTTCAGGGACGTAGTTATGATGTAACAAAACATTGTCTCGAGTAATATTTTCATTTATAGATTCTCCGTCGTGGAGTTTTAGTTATTCACTAGTATGTAATATAGTTACTGTGTCCTTCAATCGTAATTCTGAATTTTTTTTTACAGTAAACATAATATATATATTATACAACTTATGTTAACGGTCATATATTCGCATTAAAAAGCTTCAAATAGGTTAACTGAAATTACTTAAATATTTCATTCCCACACAACATATTATAATTCAACCTTGATTTAGAACTAATGGAATTTGTGAGAAAAAAACAATTTAAATTAAATTAGAAAATAATAAATTATATTATTATTAAAATAACTTCGAATCGAATAAGAAGTATGCACAGTATTTTAAGTGCCCGTACGTTGTACGTTGTTAGCTAATTGTATCGTATTCTCTCATATATCATATATATATATATATATATATATATATATATATATATATATATATATATATATATATATATATATATATATTTATAGTTTAAATAGTTATGGGAATTAATCAGTATATTCTTTATAACATTTGACAAAAAAAATACCTATTTTAATCGAATTAGAAAGTATATATTCGTATACAAATATGTATAGGTTTATTGCTTTTTTAAAATTCACCCCTCTTCGCATTGTGGTTACCCGCATTAGATATAGTGTTTTGCGCATGAATTAAAATTTTTTTGTTAACAGGAAGTCAGCCTAATTATGCACTTCGTAAACGAAACCACATGAACAAACGGTCGATTTTCATATCGTGCCGCCGCCATCGTTTTGGAAACTATATCGAAGCATATATTATACATAAAACTTCTTGGGTTACATAGTCTTTTTTCGCGAGACCAGTGCGAAGATTTAATTTTATTCGATTGCTTCCGAGGACGTTGTATTACCTATACGCGCGTATACTAATATACATATTATGTTGGGTACATCATGTTCGCCAAATATTTAGTACGATAGAATATTAATATTATATTATTATATTATGTGACCGGGAGTGCAGTGCATGTGATGGTCGGACGAGTGTTTCGCACGGGTTTTTTTTTTTTTTTTACATCACGGCGTTCTTTGAAATTTGAATAAGGGGACCTTGCGCACAAAAATCGATGACCGTATGGACGGCAATTTTTTCCCTTCTAATGCTCGATAACTATATGTGACGAACGGGCAATAAAACATAAACAATACACATCCATCGTGCGACGACTAGTGTTGTAGTAGCGCAGTAGTTACCAGTCACCGTATTCTTGCGTTTCGAACACGTGTATTTCTCTGCACAATTTATTTAATAAACATGTATATGTCCTCTATTATGTCGCCGTTTGGTTGTCTACGGACAAATGCCATAGACGTCTGATGAGGCACATCCGGCGATTAATTGCGCGTATATTATGCGCATAACAATGTCTTAGTTGTGATATTTAGCGTGGACTAAGGTGTCGCTACGTGTTTCCGCGATTGACGGATATGAGATCACAGTGGCCGTAGGTAAAGAGGTTGTGATTTCAAACTCATCACTAAAATCGAAAGTAGCAAATAAATAGGTAATATTAAAAATAATTATCACCCAAATATTTCAAACGACCTCTTCTCTCATGAATAATATTTACCTACGCCCTTACTAGCACAGGAGACGCACACAGCGAGTGCTCGTATAATATTATGCGAAAGCCGACCAAATCCATAACAATAATCGAGTTTCGGCGTGTTCGTCACTTTGTGTGTTTTGCCGCGTGAATATTCTTCAAACGTAAAATATAATAGAATAACACGGTAGGAACGTATCAAGGGGTTGATAAAAGGTCATATTCATAATGGCTGTCCTTTCGAATAGAAAGTTAAACTTGAAACTATAGAAATGTTATTTTGATTAAATTTGTTCACGGATTAGAATAATCTTGACTAGATATTATAGGGGAAGGTTTGTTTTCGGGGGACCTTATATCATATGGTGCTTTTACAACTCCCTAGAATTATAAATTTTGTAATTGAGTTGAAATCTTCTAAACTGTTGACGAGTATTTTTGGTTTCATCAATACTGCGTTATTGAACAAGGTGCACAGTACACTCTTCGCCGCAACCGTTCTTTCAGATATTATATACAGACAATGTGGGTCGAGGGTTTTGTTTTAGGGAAACCCAAAGTTTTTTTTTAAAAATTTTGAAATAACTACATTATTGGATAAATTACACCACTGTAAGTTATAATTACGTACGTACATTACGGATACAATTATTTGACATGGTTGATACATCAGTCAATCGGTTAATTATTACTTAAATCATATCGGCGGTAAGTTAGTCTAGAAATTTAATAAATTCATTCTCAAAACAGTTTTATTAAATTGCGGTACTTATAATTTTTACAAAACTAACATAGGTCCTAGGCCAATGGTAAAATAGGGGCAAAGCCCCCCTGCTTTCTCCTCGTTTAAATCCATCATTGCGCACGGTATTAAAATTCAGTCCGTCGCACATCACCGTCCGTCCGCTGCTGCTGATCTTAAACGTTTCACGACCGTCGGTTAAGTTATCGTTACGTATGATTACGTTTATCATGTCGTCCAGCAGCGGCAATCGGATATGATATCAATAATCTAATCGGGGCCCGCCGCCGTCATCGCGCGGATACTTTTCCGTACATTTTCCGCCCCGTTCCGAACACACTTGCGCGTATCACGATCACCGTGGTATCGATAATTATAACTGTATAATAAATCGATAAAACTAGATCCGTCGAAACGAATAAAATGAACGAGGGGGAAAAAAAAAAAAGAGGAAAAATTAAAAGAACTCGGAGATTTAAAAAGAAAAAATCACTGGATCCGTACGCAGCAGCAGCAGCAACAACAGCAGCAGCAGCAGCAGCAGTGGGGTGGCGACGGGGGTGGGGCGACGAGGAGGTGGAGTTGCGGGAGGCGGCGCGTCCGCGTGCGTGTCCGTTTGATAATGGTAATAATTATATACGTATTATTCTCGTCTCTCTTTCACTCACTCGCTCTCTCTAACTCGCTCGCTCACGGCACGACCACTCTGTCTCCGCGTTGCTCGGGCGTGCGGCGGCGGGGAGATACGCACCACCGATGTTCGTGTGCGGCACCGGCTGTCAGATAAATTTTATGAATGAAACGCATTCCAAGTACTCGCGCGCGCGTACACACGCGCACACACGCAGCGCACGCACACGCACGCGCACACATACATTGTGTATATATATATATATATATATATATTATTGTAAAAGAGAAGTACTAACCATGTGACGAGACTGTCGTACGCGCGCACATGGGTAATACAAGGCTGCTGCGGCGGCGTTCGCTATTCACTAAATCGTATTACGCCGTCGTCGTTCTCATTAACATTCACGGGGCGCGCGCTCTTGCGTGCGTGCGGTGCGTGCGAACGGGTTGTTCGGGATGACCGCGATGAGCACATCGTCGATTATCGTTATTGATTTCGTTTGAACGTTTGTTCATTTTCATTTTTTCCCGTCTCTCCTCGCGCGTTTCCTATCAATCCGACTATAGGTATCTCTTTTTTTTTTTATTATTAATATTATTATTTTTTTTATTTTTTTTTTATCAATTTTCGTAAGTACACCGTATCGACGATCGATCTACACGGGGTTGAAATGAGATACCATTGAAGCTTGACCACTGCGGCACCACCTCCTTCGAACATTTACCGCGGCCGATACTCCGTTTTGAGCCTCATTTGTATTTTAAATCGTTAACCGTATTTTTTCGTGTGTCCTATCCGACATTCAATCATTTTGGATGTTTTCGACTTTTGCAATTTTACCGAAAAAGCGCTGTAATATTATATATTCTATTACACGAATGAATTTTTAACTTTGCTCGTACGTCGCGGCATAAAGAAATGATATTGTTGAATCTAGATTTTTTATTATCTTGTCATTCACTCTAACGTGATAAACGATATCATTTTATTTGATACCGTCATGTATGTTGGTACAATAAAGTGTCTATTCCAAAGAAAAAATATTTTACTATAATGTTTTTTTGTACCTAATATTTTTATTGATACTGTTAATTTGTTTTATTTCATTTTTTTTATTAATCGTATTGAATTCTATAAAAATGATGTATCAAAAACGTTGGTTACTGTTGAAAAGTCTAGAACACCAAGAAATACCTTCCAACTTACCTTAGCTGAACGCAGGTATTTTTACGCGGAGGCTATGTGTATATGATTATTTAATATATGGTACCGTAAATGTGTTATGCCACGAAAATAAATATTTCCGATATGATATCGGCCCGTATCGTAAGTTGTTTTCGTACGGTTTTCGATCACTAATGCACAGGTATAGGTTAAACTCTGTATTTGCCGTCCTCGTCTCGTTTTATCTACGAATTTTTACGATTACACTATTCGCACTTTATATCATAATATTATAATGCAGTTGTGTACACCGTGGTTTTAATGATAAAGAGAAAACACTCGTCGATTTTCGCTATTAATAAACTCGTTGAATCGTACGAACATTTTACCAATCGGAATGCGCATTATACCGTACATTTGTACTCCGGTGATTGTCCGACGAGCCTTGTACAAGTTTCGTGTCGATAAAAGCGATCGAAAATGTGTTTATTTTTTATCCGTTGCGTTGGTATTTTAAAACTTCTTTAATGGGCTCCAAACCGCCGAGATTGTACAGATTAATATGGATGATAACAACTAGTTTTCGTTTTTATTACCGATGTTTCTACGTGTATAAAATTAGGTCAGTGTAATTAAATCAAGTGTTAACGATGACTACCTCCCTCCTGCATATGTATTATTATTATACACGTACTAGTGCGTTACATTTAAATAATACATTTCATGTTATCAAATTCGTATTGTATGTTCGTTTGTGATTACGTGCGGGAACTTACGCAAACCGAAGAGAAAAACCGAATGAAATTTCCCAAGAAACAACGCTCGATCGAAAATGCAAATAATTGTTACACAACGTTTGAGCAGAGTAATTTTAAATGTCATCCGTTAAATTATTAAAATAATATTTGTTTATTTAAACGAACGGTGCGTGCAAAAAATATAAAAATGAAATAATTAAATAGCTGAGTCGTTCTGGGACAAGTGATCCAAATAGTTTCATGTTCGACCGGAAATCGCATTCCACGGGCGTCTAAGCAGAGATACTATTATTATTGAATACGAGTAGCCTTCAATGAAACAGAAAACGTGAAAAAAATAAATACAGTCTGGAGAAAAAATTAAAAATATAATTCCGCTTCGTAATCGTCTACAAAGAATCGGTTATATCAATTTATGGATAGGAAAACATCCGTATCCTATACTTACTATTTATTATGGTATTATGAAAGATTTCGGTTTCATTTCTTTATTGTTCAATGGTTTGGGGTTATGATAGAAAAATAATCGTGTGTGTATCTCGTCTCCGAATATGTATATAAGCAAATATGTACCATTTATATTTCCTGTGTGGGCGTGTTAAAAAAACGTTATTTATAGAATAGCAATGCTCGTGGATTTGTTGTTTTATTTCCGTCCGCATATTCGAGCGCACTCATTATTATCGGATTCACTAGGAGTGCATTATTTCTACACCGTAGCCCCAATAGGGATACAATTGTTTAAGACTTAGATTTTATCACAGAAAAAATAATAGACACAAATTGGAATAATGTATAGTTATTCAAAATCTTGAATTGTATCGATTTTAAGTTGGTTATATTTAAAACGTGTGCTTTTCTTTGATTTCGAACATAACTCAAATGTTTCGATGACTATTTAAGGCTTAAATTTGAGGCGAAGATCAGGTATACATTTTGAAATAGAGGCGTTTTAAAACGGAAATGCATGAACGAGTGTTAAAGTTGACCGTTTAAGCGGTTTTCTAATTATTTAGAATGTGTTAGTAGTAATAGTAGTTATATTATTTACGTTAGTGCTTTGTTTAGGATTTTATTTGCAATGGGTTTTTTAGGTATTTAAACATGGGTGTACTGATATTCAGACGATTTTGATATTGATGAACATTGTATTACACATGTAATAACTAATACATTAGTACAGGAAGTATGCACGCGCGTTAGGTAAGGTGTTTGTTATGAGTATAATATGTATTCATGCGTTACAGACTGTATAAAGTATACTTATCGATGATACGAACGTGAAATATAAAAATAAAAAACCGAGACAATTAAAATTGTTTTTATCACAATTCATTTTACGTATACACGCATGTACCTATCCATACGTATTAAATATTTTTTCTTTAACCATACCGGTTTGAACACTAATCGATGCGTTTTCAGAAGTATTATTTAAACTCTTATTTCTTTTTTGTTCGGCCGCGTCTTCGTGCATTGTAATTCATACATAACTGTACGTATATATAACATAATGGTAATTTGTTTACAGAATAGGTGTGTACCTAACGAGTTTCTTCCATTAGAATGGAATTGAAAATCACGTTGATCGGCCGACTGCATGTGCTGTACATTTTTGTTGACAAACACATAATCTTTACTCGGAAATTGTTATCGTGGTCGTCATCCTTCTCCCATGTGTCCCTCGCCGCTCTCTCCTCCGCTGATAATTTCAATATAATCTTACGTATCTATACGTACGCGTTGTATTATAACATATACAATATAACAATATATATATATATGTCCATGTCGTTTCCGTCGCGCATTGTGTTTCGGTTGTTAAAAATCCCCTTTGGTTGAGCACGGCTGAAGAAGGGACGCACACACATATACGCCGCGATATGGAAAATACGAATCAATAACGACTGCGTGGGTCGAAAGAAACTCGTTGTTCGATTCATATAAAATACCAGGATACCTCTTTTATATAGGCTATATTTACGATTTGATTTCTGTTGTTGGGACGCCGAAGTGGTGTGTGTGTGTGTGTGTGTGTGTGTGTGTGTGTGTGTGTGTGTGTACACGTAAATATATATATTGAATATATGTATTTACGTCCTTCCTAACCCGAGCCGACGAGGAGGCCCTGCAGGATGAGATACGATACGCCGGTCGGCGTCGTTGTGATTATTATTTTCTGTATATATCCTTACGACAGAGGACGTGCGCGGTAATTTGGTTCCCCTAATACACGACGTGGTTCTTCTGTACCTATATAGAATATATGTAGCGGGTGCCGTCACTGTAGGTCCACGGGATAATAATAGTAATAATAATAACAATAATAAAACGACAGGTAGATGTACGCGTACACTTATACAATATACATATAATACGTACTTTGTGGTGGTGGATGTGTGTGCAACCACCACCACACCCAGGACGATTGTATGACGCCGCCGAGTCGTTCTTGGTAAACATATTTTTCCCTTCTTTAAGTCCCCCTTCTCGCCCCCGCGAGTTCAAATACCACCGTATAGAGCGGCCGTCATAGTGGTTTCGACAAAAATCTTACTGTATATTCTCATATAATATATATATATATATATATGACTGAGCACATTCCGAAGAGAACCCTCTGCTTTCTCATAACTTTGTTATTTACTTATATATATATATATGATTTAAAATCATTTTTGGCACTATCATTGCCGCCTACGTCGTTGTTTATGTGGTTAATAATATAAAGTGAAGAGAAATGTGAAACCTTCGAAATGCATTTCTTAGAGATTTTGGCGCCAAGCTTTCTTGTCACGTATATAGGGATGTATACTTTGTGTTGTTCTCTTCACATATATTACGTGCGAGAAGAATTTTTTAAAAATTGCGCCGCAACCTTTGTTTGCCAGAAAAGATAAATAAAAAAACAAATTGGCCTTACCACCCCATGAACGTCACTGAATCATAAGTTCGGACCAGTCTTAAAAAGGCCGTTTTCTCCTCGACTCGTCGACAATGCCGCCGCCCGGAGAGAGGGCGGTACACACCTCCACGCCGTATATAATCGATTACCGTGGTTGAAGAGCGCCTACCTGAGATCGGCGATAGAATATATACGACCACCGCGCGCATTCTGACAACACTATTAAAAAGGGTTATAATATATAGTGAAGAGAAGACGACCTTGAATGGGTGTCTTTATAGCCATCAATCGGACGGCTAACGCGCGCGTGATGAATGGAACAGGTGGTTAGTGCGGTGTGTTGTTGGCGTCGCTTATGAACGCAATATTAAATATAGTATGTCGCCGCCGCCGTGGCACGACATAGTTTATTTCGTTTTTAATTTATTTTTCTAATCAAAACCCAAAGCGAAATATCGTTAGAGGTATACGAGTAAGTATACTGTTAGGAGTTTCAGTTTTACCTCTTCCCCTCACCTACACTTGTATATTTTTATCGTTTTCTTACAACATATACGTGTATCAGTTGGCCATCGGAATGTATTCGTAATACATTATTGTTGCCGACTCCATCAATCAATTCAACGAATTGATGTGCCAACGATATCACTTAAAATATATTCATTTATCAGCTAATTATTAATTCTGATTGATTTCATAACGCATAGTTATTGTTACGGTCGGCATTTTAATTCGGTTGAAAAAATTTTAATAAAAATATTTACAGTGACACCATTACACCGTTATGTTATACGTTAATAATAGAAACGTGTACATTTTGGAAAACAAAATTATTCTTCATAAACCTAAATCATTGGCCATTTGTCGTATACTACAAAAATGTAAGTAACGTGCGCTATGGTGTGTGGTGAAATTTCGAAAATTAAATATATATCGTTTGGGGGCCGAAATATTAGCGGACACAATACGATTTTACGCGCGTATCGGTGTTAATTTTTCCTCGTGTAAAACCATCGTCTGCAATAGCGTTTCTCAACTTAGTATTCCGTAAGAAAATAATGTAAAAGTCAAACAGAAATTTTATTCAATGTAAAATATTTTGTATTGATAAATATATATATATATATATATATATATATTTTTAATCGGAAACAACCGAATCGGAATTCTTAAGTTCATAAATCGTTATCAATACAACTTTTAACATGCTCTCGATCGTTTCAATTTACATTTTGTGCCATTTAATGTAGTTCGCGAAACACTTGAACTTATCCGGTGACAAAGCGGTCGAGAAACACTGGTCTAAGACGACACCGTATTACAGTATGTCCGGCGGCGCGTTCTGTACGTTATTATGTAATTATACTTGTTATTATTGTATTCCGATTAGAAGCGTAGCCGGTGGATCAGACGCCACCGCCGCGTGCGCGCGTATATAACTTCAGAAGTCCGACGCGTAAATAATCATATACTACGATATTATACGTGTGTTGTATATAATAGCTGGTACGTGTGTGTGTGTGTGTGTTTGAGTGAGTGAAGAGGAAAATATTGTTGCTGCCGTTCACATCGTCGCCACGTGACTGACGACCCAAGCGTGAAACTTGGATTGTATTTTATTTTTCAGTACTATTATTTTTTCTCCTATTAATTTTACGCGGCGGCGGCAAACTAAACGAATACGTGTCGTACACATACACACATACGCTTGTATTCACGTGTATACACTAACCTGGTATGCTGCACGGAGATCGAATAGTGTAATAATATAATTTAGTACGCGTGTTGGTTTTTCCGTTGTTGTCTGTCGTAATCGGACGACGGAATAAGTAAATTGTAGTATATTATAATAGGCGGGCGCATAGAAGTAATAGTCGGAGATTGGGTGGTTGTGTGCATGGTATGTAGGTACACACAACATTTCTCGAACAACCGTGTGTTTACACGACGACGACGGTGACGGCGCAATATTAAAGGGGAAGAAAATCTTAGGCGTCGGACAATGTTATCTAAAATATTCATCTTTCCGTTTCGCTCGGGGCCAGGATTCTTGTTTTGTTCATCTTACGGTTTCTATCCATCATTTATAGATCTTTTTTTTTTTTTTTTAGTACCTTTGTATATATATTGTGATCAATCGTCGTCGGGTTTCAATAATAGTTGACTCCTCCTCCTTCTACTCTTCTCATCCTCATCGTTATTCTCCGGCTCGCTTACCTCTGCGGTATCACTGTGTGTCTAATGTATACTCATTAGCGAGAACAGCTAAGATGTCGATGTTTTCGTAACATTTTACGATTGTGTTTATATGTTCATAATGTTTTTTTTTTTTTTTTTTTTGAGCAGCGCCACACTTTATGGAGGTATGATATTTTTTTTGTATGAACAAGGAAAATTCCAATCTGGATTTAACCCATCCTGTAATTATCCGTTTAAATATAAACACAGAAGTGATTTAACGAACCTTCATTATTTTAACGACCTTAATTTATTCAGTGATCTTCGTTTACCGATATAGTTTTTACATTGAACCGTGTATCGATTATAAATAATAGTTAAGGTAAAGATGACGACAGAAAAAGACGGAACAAAATTATAGGACCTGATATTTTTTTTATTATTTTGAGTTGGAAAATGCAATAGTTCTAAAAAAAATCCATTTGCACATTTATGTAATTGTAATTATTAATATTTATTTATTTTTTTTTAAAAATGAAATAAATAAATAAATATCTAAAAGTTAAAATAATATTTTTTACCGTTTCCCATTGCCCGTAAAAAGAAAAAAATATATTAATATTGCAAAATAAAACGAACCAACGTGGAAAATTGACCGTGGCTCTTGAAAGCACTTAAATTGTCTATACAAAACGCCGTGTAAGTCCCGCCGGCCTCCCGGCACCGAGTCGCGTAAAACTTCCCGTGAAATGTGCCAGACAAAAGAACACCGCACGAGAAGTCCTTTTACTACGGTATTGTAGCATTGTGCCGTACACTGTGTTATTTTATTTATTATTTCCTGGTTCCACGTGGACCCGATTCGTTGTCCTGCTCAATAGGAATAGAACGCGCGTAATTGTGTCCATTTGTATGCGAAGTCGAGACGGATCGAGGGGTTTTCGCGAACGGTATATTATATTTATTGTTATTTCTACGCACACAACACGACTCACTACCGCTGCGGTCCTTCGATTCTCGGTATTCTTATACGCGTTAAACATTTGTGTGGAGAATGGAAGAGAGAGAGAGAGAGAGAGAGAGAAAATGACCATATGGTGCGTAGATATTACATTCTGATTTGGAATTTTATTTTCGGATCGCCGATAACGTCCTGTGTCCTGCACGCACGGTGGCGTTCAACCGTACATCGAGTGCTATAATACACATGTGTATATGTTGTAATGTGTATTATACTCCACAATAATGATGTTTCCTGCCGCACGGGACGCGGTACGCAGAGTGAGGAGTTTTTATATAATACTATAATATAACTTTATGAAAAACATTATTGTTATTAATATTATCGAAACCTCTTGTGATTTATTTGATCACTCGGCAGGGTGTGAATGGTGTACAGTCGAACGAGAAACGTTCTCATGCGGTCTTAGCCCAACGGTCGAAGACCTATGAGAACTCTATAGCAAAACCATAAGTATAATGGCCGTTGCGTTAAAAAGACTTATCCGACGAGTTTATTTTATTACATATGATTACTATTGATTATTATTATTATTATTATTATTATTATTATTATTATTTTTGTTATTATTAAATAGTTATGAGCGTATTACGTACGATCTAAATATGTCATCGTTTTGCTTACAGATGTGGGAGCTGCTCTTGTTGAGCATCTTGAAATGGGACGTGTCCGCTATCACGGCTCATGACTTCCTATGGTATATACTTAAAAGACTGAACATGGACACAGCCAAGCCGTTTGTGGACATTGTTATCAAACACTGCGGAACATTTATCGGCATGTGCGCCAGAGGTATGTTGCATTGAATAACAATAAATTATTCGCATTATCGCTGTTTATAAAATAATTGTTACTACCCTACTGTTTCGTATGTTTATTCTCCATATCAAAATTACTATTGTTGTTGTTGTTGTTGTGGTGGTTAACGAGACGACATTCGGAAGAGTTACGATAAAAAAAAAATAAAAAAAAACACGTAGATACAACGCATCACACCGTTTTCCTATGTATATATTGACCTTATTTGGATTCGAGCAATACGGTGAGGACCGGTTTATCAGCGAAGTTCACTTTTGCGATTCGATATTTTCATGGTGTGCTGTGGTATCTTGAATACAACGTTTCGTCGTTACCTAAATAGAGATCGAATGTTAACTTCTACAACAACTAGAATCGGTACATGTCAATTTTAAAATAAAATAGTTTTTTGGAATTCAGGTATAGAATTCAACCAATGAAATACTCGAAACGATGAATTGAGAGAATCATTATTAATGCGAGATTCACTAAGAATGCTAGCAGGGGGAAATATACAATTTGAAGATTTATTCTTTATAATTCTCCAATCCTATCGGAATTTTATTATACTTTTTTAATTCTTTAAGATCTGTCACTTACCGGTACGATTTATTTTTTACGTAAGATTAAAATAAAAGATGTGTGGTGCGTACTATATTGTATTTAATTTATTTATATTGTACATTTTATTGACTATTTTCTATTAAAATACAAAATTAAAGTTAAACTTTAGCTGATAAATAAATTGATTAGAAAAAATAAATTGATTGCATAGACATTTTAAAATTAAGAGGAAAATATTCACGACCGACGGGTGAAACCATTGAAAATAGTTTTTCGATTTACTCGTAATTTTGAATAATTTAGGTTATTATTCCTTGATTTTGGTATCTAATTATATCTACATAATATATGTTTATAAGTTTTAGCTCTGGGCCCCTAGCTATCTGAGACTTTTAGTTCCATCGGAGGCACTACAAACGCGTAGTTTAACTGATTCGATTTTTTCTTTCAATATAATTATTTCGACCATGGACGTTAATACAGGGTTCGTATCTAGAGGTGTGTGAACGAGTTGTTTCATCACGTTCAGGACATCCCCACCGTAAGCGGTTTCGTTATTATTTTATCCCCTACGTGATGATTTAAAAAAAATTAATAAAAAACTATTTTTCAAAATTATTCGGATAAGAGAGGTACATTTGTTACATGAGTGATGATTTGTCGATGTAATTTTCATACCTATTTAGTAGGCGTAAGGTAACGTGGAAGTGTGTATTAAAATCGGGATTGGTATCATGTATGAATGTTACCCATGTAATTTGTTCGATAAACTCTTTTTCTCTTCAATAATTTGGTTCTTGGGCGATTGATTTTCAGCGACGTCATCATGTTATAATTTCCGTAGTCACAACTATGTAAGTCTTGGTATGTTATAATTGTGTTTCACTCGTTTTTTTCATTTTCTATTTTGTTTTTCTGTCTCGTGCATAAAATAAATCGTTTCTATCCCGACAACGGTACCTCTAAACATAATGTTTGCTGATACAGGGAGTGTTAGTGGGGTTGGGTGGTGTTGTTAAATCAGATGACTGTATCACATATCTCAGTTAGCGACTAGAAAATGTTATTTTAAATTACCTAATCATATAATTCGCACGATCATTCGTAATCAATCGTGGGCGCGTAGGCTGTAGTCCTTACGACGGAATCGCTCGTCACAATAGTAGTGGTCGTTTGGGTGCCGATTTACACGGTGAAAACCGATACCTAAGCGTTTGAAACGCATCTCATCATCACCTACACACATCTTTGTATTTCGTGGAAAGTACCACACACGATCAAAGAAAACGTGCCGAATTAAATACGTTTTATTTTTATTATTGTTATTACGATTTACGTATGACAATAATTATAATAATAATGTCATTATCAATATTCCCCTAGCGCCTTCGTTCCCTTTACAATTGCGTATGTACATGTACCAATTCCATGATTTATATAACCGTGATCGATCGCCATGCTCTTGCAAATTTTGCGTACGTTTTGTTGCTGTTGTTGCCACATAAAATATCGTTTGCATATGCGGCGGCGGCGTCGTGTGACTGCTATGGCATCGTTAAAACGTTAAACGAGAAAAAAAAAATCATGAAAAGTGTCAATAAAACATTTTCAAGACAATACAAGGCTACGGCAGCGGCGATATGGCGAACGCAGCACACTGCACACGCACGCGCAAAAAATGTCTTTGAAATCCACCTGCTCCTATGCAACAGGTTCGCGGAAACGAACACTA
Organism: Sipha maydis; assembly: GCA_034509805.1. Taxonomy (NCBI): domain Eukaryota; kingdom Metazoa; phylum Arthropoda; class Insecta; order Hemiptera; family Aphididae; genus Sipha; species Sipha maydis. The sequence goes on from JASXSY010001699.1 coordinate 42,573, forward strand.
AACATCCGTTCTACGAACGTTCAAGTATAGTAGTTGTGATATAATTGTATCGGCGGGTTTTTAATGTGGTCGTTTTGATTTTACGCGCCGCCGTAAATAATAATAATTTCAACGATCCCCCACACAATCACACATCGCGGACGCACGAGCGAGTTATTGTGTTCCGTGTATTATTTATAATTTTTACATTTATCCACGCCTTACACACTATATTATATCCCTCGGAAATGTGTACGACACGTGAAAAATGTTAATTTCGAAAACGTATTATATTCGGGCCTACTCCTCATAAAGTACGTACACGGTCGGCGGCCGTGGAATAATAATGTAATATATTGTGTGGTTTGTGTTTACGTATTAACCGGAAACTACTTGTGCGACCGAATCCTCCGGGTGGTTTGTTTTTCATTATATCTGTTCGCAAGGTCAAACAACGACGTGGATCTAAACAAGAATAAGGGTTGTGAGGAGGGTTTTGTTATTATTATTATTATTATCATCATCATC
>JASXSY010001700.1:0-157548 GCA_034509805.1 Sipha maydis
ACACATAAACTAAATAAACATTACTATTCGTAACTGATGTGTACTCACTTTGACTGCTGTCGAGAAGTTATGCTGAGCGGCAGTCAATGCATATCGGCGTCGGCATTACAGCGTAAAGATAGCTGTGCCGGTTGGGCCAATCGGAAAAAATAGATTTGTATATTATTTTGTAAACACAGATGCCAATGTAACTATAACCACGGTTTCAGATTAATTTTTAATTACCTTAAACCGAGGACCCAGACGTACGAAGAGGGTAGTTGACTAACAGGCTAAAGGTCCCCTCCCCAATTGACCGTATTAATTATTACTTTTATTACGAAATATTCAATCAAGTGTCAGACTTATCGTTACTAGTAAGTATACTAGGCAAGAACGTGAGGGGGAATTCTCGCAGTACGTATTTGAAATGAAAGTAATTAGTAGCCCATGCCTACGTTGTACTCACTTTCGAAATGTTATATCTTCGTAACTGCCTAAATGTTTCCCTTAGAGATTTTAACACCTTTTTAATCACCACCTCCCCTTTCGTTGACATTATTTTCAAAGCCCGCGCTCTCCCGGAACATGTTCAAAAAAATTTTTCGAAAAAATCTCGTTTCGGCAATAATCCGACGGCGGCCGTATTGCCGCATGCTCAACTGCGGTACTCACTTTCGAAATTTATATCTCGAAACTGGCCAAAGTGTTCCCTTAGATATTTTAACACCTTTTTAATCACCACCTCCCCTTTCGTTGACATTATTTTCAAAGCCCGCGCTCTCCCGGAACATTGTTCAAAAAAATTTTCGAAAAATCTCGTTTCGGCAATAATCCGACGGCGGCCGTATTGCCGCATGCTCTACGTTGGTACTCACTTTCGAAATTTATATCTCGAAACTGGTCAAAGTGTTCCCTTAGATATTTTAACGACCTTTTTAATCACCACCTCCCATTTCGTTGACATTATTTTCAAAGCCCGCGCTCTCCCGGAACATGTTCAAAAAAATTTTCGAAAAATCTCGTTTCGGCAATAATCCGACGGCGGCCGTATTGCCGCATGCTCTACGTTGGTACTCACTTTCGAAATTTATATCTCGAAACTGGCCAAAGTGTTCCCTTAGATATTTTAACACCTTTTTAATCACCACCTCCCCTTTCGTTGACATTATTTTCAAAGCCCGCGCTCTCCCGGAACATGTTCAAAAAAATTTTCGAAAAATCTCGTTTCGGCAATAATCCGACGGCGGCCGTATTGCCGCATGCTCAACTGCGGTACTCACTTTCGAAATTTATATCTCGAAACTGGCCAAAGTGTTCCCTTAGATATTTTAACACCTTTTTAATCACCACCTCCCCTTTCGTTGACATTATTTTCAAAGCCCGCGCTCTCCCGGAACATGTTCAAAAAAATTTCGAAAAATCTCGTTTCGGCAATAATCCGACGGCGGCCGTATTGCCGCATGCTCTACGTTGGTACTCACTTTCGAAATTTATATCTCGAAACTGGCCAAAGTGTTCCTTAGATATTTTAACACCTTTTTAATCACCACCTCCCCTTTCGTTGACATTATTTTCAAAGCCCGCGCTCTCCCGGAACATGTTCAAAAAAATTTTCGAAAAATCTCGTTTCGGCAATAATCCGACGGCGGCCGTATTGCCGCATGCTCTACGTTGGTACTCACTTTCGAAATTTATATCTCGAAACTGGCCAAAGTGTTCCCTTAGATATTTTAACACCTTTTTAATCACCACCTCCCCTTTCGTTGACATTATTTTCAAAGCCCGCGCTCTCCCGGAACATGTCAAAAAAAATTTTCGAAAAATCTCGTTTCGGCAATAATCCGACGGCGGCCGTATTGCCGCATGCTCAACTGCGGTACTCACTTTCGAAATTTATATCTCGAAACTGGCCAAAGTGTTCCCTTAGATATTTTAACACCTTTTTTAATCACCACCTCCCCTTTCGTTGACATTATTTTCAAAGCCCGCGCTCTCCCGGAACATGTTCAAAAAAATTTTCGAAAAATCTCGTTTCGGCAATATTCCGACGGCGGCCGTATTGCCGCATGCTCAACTGCGGTACTCACTTTCGAAATTTATATCTCGAAACTGGCCAAAGTGTTCCCTTAGATATTTTAACACCTTTTTAATCACCACCTCCCTTTCGTTGACATTATTTTCAAAGCCCGCGCTCTCCCGGAACATGTTCAAAAAAATTTTCGAAAAATCTCGTTTCGGCAATAATCCGACGGCGGCCGTATTGCCGCATGCTCTACGTTGGTACTCACTTTCGAAATTTATATCTCGAAACTGGCCAAAGTGTTCCCTTAGATATTTTAACACCTTTTTAATCACCACCTCCCCTTTCGTTGACATTATTTTCAAAGCCCGCGCTCTCCCGGAACATGTTCAAAAAAATTTTCGAAAAATCTCGTTTCGGCAATAATCCGACGGCGGCCGTATTGCCGCATGCTCAACTGCGGTACTCACTTTCGAAATTTATATCTCGAAACTGGCCAAAGTGTTCCCTTAGATATTTTAACACCTTTTTAATCACCACCTCCCCTTTCGTTGACATTATTTTCAAAGCCCGCGCTCTCCCGGAACATGTTCAAAAAAATTTTCGAAAAATCTCGTTTCGGCAATATTCCGACGGCGGCCGTATTGCCGCATGCTCAACTGCGGTACTCACTTTCGAAATTTATATCTCGAAACTGGCCAAAGTGTTCCCTTAGATATTTTAACACCTTTTTAATCACCACCTCCCCTTTCGTTGACATTATTTTCAAAGCCCGCGCTCTCCCGGAACATGTTCAAAAAAATTTTCGAAAAATCTCGTTTCGGCAATAATCCGACGGCGGCCGTATTGCCGCATGCTCAACTGCGGTACTCACTTTCGAAATTTATATCTCGAAACTGGCCAAAGTGTTCCCTTAGATATTTTAACACCTTTTTAATCACCACCTCCCCTTTCGTTGACATTATTTTCAAAGCCCGCGCTCTCCCGGAACATGTTCAAAAAAATTTTCGAAAAATCTCGTTTCGGCAATAATCCGACGGCGGCCGTATTGCCGCATGCTCTACGTTGGTACTCACTTTCGAAATTTATATCTCGAAACTGGCCAAAGTGTTCCCTTAGTTATTTTCACATTATTGTAATGCATAACTTCCCTTTTCAAAGATTCTATTTTTTATATTGATTTTGTGGCAAAACAGACATTTTTTACATATTTTACAACTTATTTCTTTATTGCAGTTTGTACTTGGTCATTTTAAGTTTTTTTTTTTATGAGTGTTGTTGTGGCTGTACTGTTAGCATAGCAATTATTGTATGAGATATCAAATTATGGTATTAGGAATTTGTACATTTTAAGGTGCTTGGGAGACACTGGGCTTTTTATCTATTGCTGTTGAATTATTGCTAATGTAATTATCGTAATTTGAGACTAATACCTACGTAACAGAATAAAATAAACATAAAAAAAGAACCGGATGGGCCTCGCTCTGCTGTACAGTTGGGGGTGGGGTGCACTACGTTTATAGGATAGGTCATTATTACAATGGATTTGTTAAATTTGAATGCAATGATAGATATCATTGTATACGAATAACGATTCTGAACGGAGTTAATATGTTTGTCTAGGATATAATACATTGTTATTCATAAATATTGTAAAAAATATATTTTTCAATTAGGATGGGTTGGCAGTTGCATATAGGGACATAGTTTGTTAGTCTAGAATATTATACATTATATTATATTTTAAATGTAATTTTATGTCAATATTTGCTGTTCAAACGCTTATAAAAAAAAATTGTGCCTATGGATTTTAATAATTTTTGAATGACAATAAGAACTACTTCTGTGGAATCTTGAAATCTGCGACTTATACTTTTTGAATTATAACAAATATTTAAAATCGTTTGAGAATAAAACGCTATTTTATGCAATTTCGTAAATATTTAAATTTCAAACAGTCATAACATTTTTTCCTCTAAGTCCGGTAGAAATTTTTTAAAGATTTTTGAAGATTAGCTTATAGATAATCTAGCGTTAAAATTTTGAACCTTTAGTATGAACAGAAAAAATTTTATGAATTCTTATCTACAAAATAACTTGCAAATTATCGTGATTTTTACACATTTTATACAAATTTGAGTTTTAAGAGCTTATAAAAAAAAATTTGAGTAAACTGATCACCGATATTTTTTAGTTACGATAAGTTTAACTTATTATAAACCTTGTATTAAATTTTTCAAGAGTTTTCGGTTTGCCAATTAAATTTTATAGATGTTTAAAAACAAAAATTTTACTAAAATCGAAAATTTAAATTGTCTATAAATAAGTCAAAATATGTCAAAATACTTTGAAAACTTAACCATGTATAGAAAACGTCAATATAAAGATTTGGTGAAAATTTCAAGTTGTTGCGATTTTTGGTTTTTGAGTTAGAGCATTTTAAAAAAATGTAATTTGTAAAAACGTGAATTTGCGTAAAATTTCTCCTTTTTTTGTAATTTTTTTAAAAACCTTTCAGAAAAGTTGCTACTTAAGCAAATCGAAGCATTTTTACTGCCAAAAAAGGTGTCGTCAGACTCAAAAAAACAGAAAAAAAAATAAATAAATAAATAAAAAAAAAAAACACACATCATTGTAAAACCAATATATTCCATCACTCCGTTCAGAATCTAAAAGAAGTAATTTTAATTTGAATCTAAATTTAACATAATACTCGTATTAATAAAGTAAACAATTGAACATCAAAAATATAAATGGCAGTATCGATTTTTAAAATTTAAATTGAATAATGTAATGGCTTAAAAATTATTTATTTATTCTTATTCATATAAATATTTAATTTTTTTTTTTTTAAATATAAGCAACTCTGAAATATTTAATATTGTTATTATTCTGATTATATTTAAACATTTAAACTTGAATGTTAAGAAAAAAAATAAATTTAATATTCTTAGGATCCCTAGTACTCATAGCCGATTTTATGTAATATTTGGAAGGGTTCTTGGTTATAGACAGTGATAACTCTTGCATAAATATATCCTAAAAATATATTTTTACTTTGAGCTACATTCTAAGTATCAAGTTATGTTTCAACAATTCCATATTACGTTGATTAAAAAAAAAAACAGCAATATTTATTTTTATCACACCATGAATTGCATACATTTGAGTTCAATAATTTTATTAGATGCACTAAACATCGAAAACACTATCAAAGATTATATTCAAACGTATTGAAGGTAAAATAGAACAATCACTGACAGAAGACCAATTCGGATTTAGAAGGAATATAGGATTGAGGGAAGCAATATTGGAATTAAGGATAATCATCCAAAAAAGGATAAGGAAAGACAAACATTTATAGCTTTTGTGGATATCGATAACTGGAAGGTCATGTTTAAAATGATGAAAAGATTGGGTATAAAATACGCAGATAGGAAACTTCTGTATAACCTATACAAAGATGAATTCGCAGTTATAAGGATCCAAGATGAGAAAAAAGAAGTAAAAATAAACAGAGGAGTTAGACAAAGTTGCACATTATCCCCAATTATATTCAATGCATATATTCAAGAAGCAATAGATATAATAAAGGAAAATGTCAATTAGGGATAAAGATTAATGGACAAAAAATCTTTGATTTTTATGCAACTCGTGCATCCTTTTATCAAATAATATTTCCATTACTGCCATCATAATCTACAAAGCCCATAATAACCATACATTATTATTTATTGTTATGATATTATTTATATTTATATTAATATCTGACACATCGTTGTTACATTTATTACGTAAAAAAAATAAAAAAATAAAAATATGTGAATAATATTTAAAAGTATCTAAAACTATATTATAAATAAGGAATATCAATAAAATCGAAAAAAATTGTGCTAAACATTTTTAGATTTGAATTCGTATTTGCACGAAACGATTTTATAACATATTTAGTATTAAATCAGAATAATAGGAAATTAGTTGTAATTGCAACAACTTCCGAGGCCTACTTCGAAGTTATAACTGTATCATTGGAACTCTAATTTTCTATAGAAAAAAATAATTATATTAATTTATTAATTTTATTATATTAAGTAAATATATTTATGAATTGTATGTAGTTTTTAGTCAATTATAATTATAATAATTATAGAAAAGAAACTCGTAAGTTCGTCATCTTGGATTTTGAATTCTCGCCCATTCATAGATACTGTAAGGTATTGATATCCGGTGCTATCTCTGATACCTAGTTTGGACCGTTTAAAACTACAAAACTAGAAGGCACACTTTGGTATTTTCTAAGAGCTAATGTAGAGGTTAGTCCTATGAGTGACCAAGAAATTCGGCGAGCTATTTTAGAGATTCCTCGGGTATTTAAAAAAAAAAAAAAATTAGAAGTAAGAGATGCGTATTTAAAGCAATTATGAATAGTTTAAAAACGGGAAATAATAATTTAAACCCGGATATATTCAGAATTGTTTAAGAAAAGGGGACAAACAATATGAAATAGTATTATTTAGTGGATCGAGCGATATGGCAATTTTATCAAAGTTTAAAATTACGCAATATACAGTACTTAACATTTTATGTTGTGATACAGCCAATACACAACAATTTTATTAACTAGAAAATATGAGAACTAAAAAACTTTTTAGTGAAATTTAATTGTGACAATATGATAAAAGAGGTAGAATATAGCAATTTTTATAACTCAATGAGGATATCAAATTTGACGGTATATTATAATAATGATAACACTGTGTTCATTTTAAATATTCCATTAGTTCACCAACAGGAATTAAGTTTATATAAATTAATACAATTTCCAACATGTGTGGCTGGAAATAAAAAGAAATGTATGTACATTAGACCTAAGCATGATTTTTTAGCTGTTACAAAATCAAAAGAATTGTATTCAACTTATGATAATTTTAATCCAACTATTTGTAAGTCTGTTCACGAATTTTTAGTACGTCCCGAAACCCATTCTAGGAGTATGAGACTTATGTGTAAGATTTTTCTGATGCAAGAGCCGAGGGAATTACCAGATAGCTGTGATATACGGCATATTGAGATGATTAAAGCAGTGTTTCATAAATTGAAATACAAAAATGAATGGTTATATGCAGTGTTGGGAATAGATAACTAATAATTTATCTAGATAAAGATAAAGATGACTATACTAATTCTTATCTAGATACAGATAAAGATAGTTATACTAAATTTCATCTAGATAAAGATAAAAATAATTACATTTTTATCTAGATATATATGAGATAATTTTATATTTGATTTTGAAAATATTCAGGATACTACAGCCTACAGATATAAGGTAAAAATTTCATAATTAAAAACATTATAAAATAAATATCATTTTTTAAATTCATTTTAAACATTAATAAACATAAAATATAAAATAATTTTTTTTTTTTAAATAAACTTCATAAGAAGATTGTCATCTTGTCAGTTATTATCTGTATCATAGGTATATAATGTACAGAAAAATGTAAAAATGAAAATATAGAAACATTTTAAATTTTCAAATTTTATTTTTATTCTATTTAAATAAATTATCTAGATTGGTACTGATAGATAACAAGATTTTTATCTAGATGAAGATAAAGATAACTGAGTATAAATTTATCTAGATAAGATAAAATATAAATAATTTTTATCTAGATAACTTATCTAGATACATTTATCTAGATATTTCCCAACACTGGTTATATGTAACAAATTACGATTTACTTTTCGTCACGTGTGATAAGAAACACAATCAAAAACTCAGATTTCTTGAAGGAGCTGGAGTCCTCTCATAAATACAGGTAACTCATATAAATACAGGTAGAGCGTCTAGTACTAATCAGAAGGTAAGGAAGTAGTTTCATGTGCATACCCGTTTCACCCATGCCTATCTAGGGCTTCCAGGGAAATGTTATTCTAAAACACAGTACATTTTAGGGCATAGTTTTTAACTAGTTTGTTTTATTGTTAAAATAGTTTTATATGTTAATAAAAATATTCTATTTTTATTTTATACCAGTGATTATTTTATTTAAGTATCAACCTATGTGTTGAGAAAACAACTTCTTGAGCTCGTGTTGAACGTGCTACGTCGTTTAAATAATTAATTATGAGTGTGCAGTGTCCCGCACAGCGATCACTACACTACCTATATATACGAGATTTTACTGATAACATTAAACGTCAAAATCAGTTTTTTGCAATTTTTGGCAATTAGTACTTATTTCCTTTATATATAATATAAATTTGGTCGTTAAAAAATTAGTAGTAAAGAAGGAGAATGAATTTTAATAGTTAATACATTTGAATTTAGCTTTTGTAAGCTTCTCCAAAATGAATTTAAACGATTAAAATGTACTTAACAAGGATGTATAGCTTATTTGAGAACTTGTAATTACAATTATTATTTTTATATATTGTACTATCGTAAGATTTTTGTATTATATTTGTAAAATAATTTGGTTAGAAAAAAAAAAGATTTATTAAAATGTATTACATTCTATGTAACTAGATACAATATATGAACGTATCACCGTAAATCTTGTGTTAAAATTAAGAATCAATCTAAACTTATTGGTGCAACTAACGTCAACTATTCCAGGAAATAACGTATAACTTAAAATTATTAATAAAAATTTGAAAATACCGAGTACACCGAAATATCGAATATATCGAACTAAAATACTGGTATAATAATTGTTGGTATACTGACACATACCGGTGTAAAATATCATACCGAAATATCGAAGGGAAAAAAAACCGTCAACCCTAACTGCAATAATGAGTTTATCTGCATATTTTTTTCCATTATAGCCTTTATAGGGGACAATATTATAACATTGTTTCTGTTATTTCATACCTAATATTAAAATGTATAGATTAGTTTACCGCCGACAATTGACAATGGCACTGATAACCAACACACTGTAATAATATAATAGTCGATAACCTAGCATTTTAGACGGAAAATCATGGGTGAGTACGAATTTATTATAAAATGTCATCTAAAAAAAAAAACATCCATACAAAATTTTTTTTTTAAAACCTATTCGTCCACATACAATATAGTATATATAATTATATATTATATAAACACAAAATAAATCATAAGATAATAAATTTGATATTATAAAAATAAAACTAATACATTTGAAATACATATTATTTTATTGGACCCTTCCAGAAAAATTTTTAAAATCCGCCACTGGTAATATTTTGCTTTATTGATTTCAAGTGTACAATTAATTATGCTAGGAAAGAAAACGGAAACGTGTATGTTTGGTCACCTATACACTAGAGCCTACAATTACGTGTTGGTATCGTTTCAAATAGTAGTTATCTGACTCGGCGAATTTCGTAACGCCTAACAGTCACATTAATGTATCAACCTTTTAGCTAAATTTAATTTACGATTTTTACTATATTAATAAAATGAATACGGAAAATATATTAAAATTAATGGTTCATTAAGATAATATATATAAAAATAAAGATTTAATAAACACTACAAAGAACAAGTAGTTCAGCGGTGGGTCGGCAAGACATCTCCTTTGATGAAGGTATGTACTTTGCTGCACGAATTACACTTGGGTTGATTCTCTTTAGTGAAGCACCTTGTGATAAACGAAATTTTTTATTTTCATTATCGGCTGATTTGATTGTGATATGTGACTACTACATAAACACGTAAACTCGGTGTTTAATGTCTGTTTAAAAATGCGAAAAAAATAATCATTGATAGCGTTTGTGATAAAATGTAATAAAAGCCACGACTCGAGAACATTTATAGAAAAATTACAATTTACTCACTGATTTCTAGACTAGGTGATATAATTATAATAATATTAATATTTTAGTAACATTTTATAAGTTATTTATGTACCGCAAATAAAACCTTTGAATTGTTACAAATTTAATTCAAAATAATTTTATCAAATTTATTATTATTAAGAGTTATCAGTTATCATTTTATGTACCGAAAAAATAATGTCCGTGTACTTATAAAAAATATTAGATACAAAATAAAATAAATAAAATACTACGAAATATTCAGAATAATATAGTTCGTATGAATAATGTGAAATGTTATTTTTAATCAATACACACTATTATTGAAGATGTAAATTGATTTTTATATTCTTTACATAACGAACAAGCGATTTCGATTATACACCACGTACAAACATTTCATAACTTTGTCAATGGTATAAAAAAAAAAAAATTAAAAATATCTTATAGATAAAATATTATATTTAATTTTTCGTCGCCTGCACAGTCATAATACTTTGTGTGGCGTAATACATAATAAACATTTGCTGGTTCAACGTTGATAATCGTAATACTTAAATTTCTTTTTTATTCGCTATTCTTGTTTTTAGTTTTTTGTGCAATGTTCATTATAATAAGCTTTTTTTTTTTAATAAAAATAACTCACGTATTATTCTCTGGATATTCACGCATGAAACGCAAACGTTACAGGTAATATACATTATTATTATAATAAATTCCATATAAATTGATATAGCTTGTGACATTAAATAAATTAGTTGTTAAGATCTTACAAAAAAAAAAAAATAATAAATAAAAATAATACAGTACAAGCGAGTTCGCAATTTATACTTCTCGTTTGGGTAAAAGTTTATTCGAGTTGAAAAATAATAAGTAGTAAGAAAACGGAATTCGACGGCTATTAAAAAAAAAAAAAAAACAAAAATTATTTTATATTACACGTTTTCTTTGGAAATCCATCCACACTATTTTGGTAGTTTCTATAATTTTATATAATACAGTTGTAATTGTTTGTACTCTTGTAATCGTATTAACATACAAATATTAAAAGTACACTCAAACGAGTTATTACCTATTACGTATTATATTATACTAAACAAACAAAAGAACCGGAAGACAAAAGTTTTAACGATTTCGGTATTTTTTCTTAATGTTATACACGCGCACACAAGTATGTATAAAACAAACATACAATTCTTGAATAATTGTTATCGGCAGTGGGAATTTTTGAACGTTTTGTTTCCATTTTATACTTTCTCTTGATTTTGGCAAAATTCTCCATTTCGCGTTATTACATTTTTATATTTTTCGATTTCCTTCACAAACGTACAATGCAAAAGTATTGATAACGTATAACATTTGGTTAGTATAAAAATTCGTTTCTTTCGATGTCAGATAATCACAGGATCTTCATATGATTTTAGTCGCGCATAATCCGTTTGGATTTTTCCCTCCCCCCGCCGTTTCAAATATTAGATACTTCCAAGGACCGCGTTCGTTATCTCCTTTACAATGTTAAGACCTCAGAATTTATATAATTATCTGCATGATAAGGGTGCAATATTATAATATATTATCATGTGTTGACAGACTAATATTTGTCTAACAAGAATCGTTCACGTTTCCGTGTTCATTCTTGCGGTTAATAGTACTAAAATCTCGTAAAGGCTGTCGAAGTGGCTACAGATAATTAATTATCCATAGTTAAAGTTTGTACACAGATTCGCAATAGTAATAATATAAAATATTAAAAAAAAAAAAAATGAATAAGTAACTTTTTCTTTTACTTAAAGAAGATATCCACTAATGATAGTTAATCGATTCACTTCGACTATGTTTTATTTTATTTTCTTTGACGTAGAACGCATGTTGAATACTTTTTCAATATAAATTTATTATAAATTGTTTTTAACGTACAAAAACTGAAGTATAATAATTTATTTTTCGAAGAACTTATAAATAGATCAATACATACGAGTATACACATGATGCTCATTGATTGCACATTAATTGCGAGTCTTGTGCAGTTTTCAGTATATTTATTAGCTAACCTGTCATTTTAACAAGAAGCTCGCGTATCCGGACGAGTACGTTTTAAAAACGACAATCAATAGTCCATCACCAACAGCGGACTGTTAGGTATGTCGAGTAACAAATGCAGTTCATTTCACCATTTATTTACTTTTTTACATTTTTTTTTCTTCCTACAAATAGACGCACCAGTTGATGTTGATTTAATTTGGAGAACTAGGTTAATAGGTATAACCGTGGTGATTTGGCGGTTGTTGAAAACGATCGTTTTTCAGTTGATATAACATTTTTACTCCTCACTTCAACAACATCGTGTATAGAAGAACCGCGATCGAAGTACGAAACAGTTCGAAACACCTCTTTATTATGCGTATTCATAACGATAATGTTAATAGCGATTCGGGTTTTTTTTTCTTTTTCGAAGAAAAGTTATTGATCTAAATTTTAGACAAACTTACCAAATCGTAACAAATAACTATTTTCCTTTGATCGCTGCAGCCGTGTTGCGCGGTGCATTCACGAGAAAAATACGAGTGCCGTTCAGAGGACCTCACGCGCGCACATTGCGTGGTGATTATTTTACAAACAAAACACTTTGTCCCGCTAACAGCGCGTGTATTCGAAGAGTCGAAATCCTGTTGGATGAATCGGATTGGAAAAACGTTTACCCGCTTTTATTACGCGTGTGTGCACCATTAAACTAGTTTTCGACTCACGAGGTTCGCAACATTTCCTCAGTTTCGAAACACGCGACCGTAAGTGTTCTGATGTTCGCGTGTGGCGAGATCGACCGACATCCGAACATTCGACCGATACGCTTCGGGATCCGACATATTTCCAAGAAATCACGTACCCGCGCTCATATTGAATACTACTGTTTTTTTTTTTCAATATTTTTTCCGGAAACATCAATAATTATAGTCCAAGTGGCATAACTATGCCGAAATGAAAACAAAAAAAAAAAAAAATACATAAATTAAACAGCAACATGCCGCAATCGCGCGAGAGAAAATAACGACGGGTCGCTCGTTCGTCCGGAGCTCGCACAACCATGTTTTCCATAAGTGATCAACCACGACACGCGTTGCGACAACGGTCTGCGACACAGGAAATTGCACGCATTACGAACCGGAATGCTGTTGTTGGTTTTCACAACGCCAAGTTTTCAGCGGTACATATTATAATCATTATTGTTTTTCGTACGCCGTTTTCCAATTGGAGCCGTTGCCCGTCGTCGGACGCGTTCCGTACACGTATTATAATCACGACTTGTGCCGCACGCTCATGAAATATTCTTCCGAGGCGCCGCTTCACGTCAACGTTTACAGCTAATCGTTACCAACCGTCTTATAAGACGCAGCATATGATCGAGATCCGTCGATTGGTATTTAGACAATTGCCGTGTCACATCGTTTTCTTAACAGCTTATCGGTCCTTGTAGACCCATCGCTGTCACATTTCACCAGTTTCACATTTCAAATTTCATTCCATCGGTCACCGTTATCCACGTCTTCTAGTTGCATGTTTTCCTGATTGTTGGATGATCCAGGAAAACGTGCAATTGTAACGAAAGAAGATGTAACAATGATCATGATTGTTACACAATTTCCACTACATCCTTCTATCTACAACTGTTCGGGGCCTTTTTATCTATAGTTTTTCCTTTTGCTCTCCATACGTGCCCAGCTTATTCTATATATATCCTATTGCTTTTATGATACGATGGTATATTTGGTCTTCCGTATATATTTCGCAGGTCCTTAATGTGTCTTCTTTCGTACGTTCCCGTTTCCATATTATGAACTTAGTTAAATATTTTTCGGAATATTATTCTTTCTGTTGCACTTAATTTGGAGCAGCCCGCGTCTTACATCAATTTGTCTATAATACACGTTCGTGAAGTTGGTCCACCTAAGTATTTCAATTTTTGTAAAATCTATGCCATTATTTTGCAAGTTATTTGCAAGTATTTGCAAGTCTATTTTTAGAATTTGCAAGTCCAAACTTTCACCGTGGAACCAAAAATTTAAAAGTTGGGCCAACTTCACGTAGCCCACCCATTTTGACCCAGAACTCGTAACTCGTGTATAAAGTCACATTTACCGTTGGTTGGACCGTCTACCAACACATCGCCGTCGATAATATTTATTTCATTATTGAATATAATAACTTTCGAACATTTATTTTGATTGTTTTCTTTCTTTTACCGTTGCAAGATCATTCAATAACAAATGTGCCATGTACATTGTACATTATGACAAAGTTAACTCCGTTAAACACGTTTATTTTTTAACTTTATAATTGGAATTCATCCTTAACTTTCGACCTTGGTTCTTCTGGGCACTACTCATTCGGAACGAATCCTTTATTGATTCTTCGGCAGATTAATTATAATACTTACGTTCATTTTTTGATGTACAAAAGGGTATGAGAATCATATTTCGTATTTTCTAACCAATAATTATTTCATACACTTTCCACGTAATACACTCCGCAGCAGGACTCTTTTCGACGTACAAAGAGAAAGATGTATACTTCTACTATAGTGCCCGAGTGGTCGGATGGGTTTCCGGTAAATGATTTATAGTTATTTTTTTTTACTTAACACGACATAGTAAATCTTCAGTCCCCCCTACCCTACACTTTTCCATGTTACTTTATTATTATTGGCCACGGACTTTGTGGCAAAGGGCTAATACACCCAGAGGCTAATATACAGCAGACTAGCAGCAGACACGGTTCGTTATATGACTGTAATAAATCTATGTACTTTTTAATACTCCCGTTAGGAGGGTCGTCGGATGTGTAATTTACCATTCTGTCATTGGAATTGTGCTTTTCAGATAGCGATGACCGTGGGTCGGTGTTTTCGCCTTTATAAAAAATCTACTTCCATTTCCATGGTAGTAAACAATTGCAATAACAATATTTTAAAATTTTTAGGCATTTGTTTTCTATTATTATTATTATTATAATTATTATTATTTCAAGGCAGTTAATACTATATTATTAATTGTACTGTTACCTATTATCTCTTGATGTCGTAATGTCTGAAGCGAAATCGTAAAACCACGGATAGTTTTAATGCATCTAGGACGATGTTTACATTTAATTATAGTTTACGTTTTGCACCAGAAATCAAAACGAGCGTACAATTATAAGGTTTTTCTTTTTTATTTCGCACGAAATGTAATAATTATTATAAAATTAATTTATTACCGAAAAACGCGTGATATGTTATTGCACAATTGTGTTACTCTAGTTCTACTGAACGAATTCATTGCGATCGAACAATTCGTTTTTCCGAGCATCGAATACATCTGTTTGCATCGAAAATCGCTTTTACGCCTTAATTGCTTTTGAACTTGATACGACGGTGTAAGTGTTGCTTTGAAAGGGTTTGTTTTTTTTTAAGGAAAAATTGAATACACACACACACACACACACACACACACACACCGCGATATCGTGCGGATCCGATTGTCGATTTTTTATTTTTTATTTGCCTATTCGTTCCAACGTCACTATTAATTCGGAACGCTGCCGGAAAACCTATGGAATTCTATAATATTACTCGTAGAGCACGACGTTACTTATCAAATAATGAGCGGGGGGAGGAGAGGGGGAAATAATAATAAACCGTCGAGTTGTTACGCACGTAATTATCAATAATAAATACTTTTATTGTATATATTTATATCTGCAACGTGTGGTCAACAATTCTGGCCGACCGCTAAATCCACGACTGCATTTTACGTACACAAGATATTTATGTACATCGTACAGAATCGTTGCGCGAGTATAAGATTTTAATAAAGGCTGTACCTTTTTTTTCTTCGTTCTTTCAGAGCATTCACTAAATATTTTAATAGGACGACCAACATTATCAGTTGCTATTTTAGACGAAAAACTAAAAACACTTTTAAGTCATTGGTCTTTTTTTTGAACAAATTTACTATAATTTCTGTAGTATTTATTCCAATTTTTATTTAAAATTATAGTGAAATTTAATAATTTATTTTTTATTTATTTTTCGTTATCTGTATTATGTCCCTTTACGTTGCTTATTAATAAACTCATATAAATAAAGCCTGGAATCAACATTAATAGGATTTAATAATCCTTTTTTCCGCAACAATTCGAATAGATCGCGAAATGTCAAATTTGTTGTATACTACTCTCTTCATTACTAGTCCCTAGAAAGAAATACATTTAAGGTGTAAACGCAAATAGACGCAATTTTTTTTTTTTTTTTTTATCTGTGTAGCCCATTAGTTAAACTATAATTTGTATGTATTGTTAAATTGTAAAAACGAATACATTTTTAATACTACCCTTTTAAATTTAAAAAATATTGAAAAATCGGAATTTTTCAAAGTTGTAAGCTAAAAAAATAATATAAACACATTGTTAAAGCTTCTAAAAATGTACTTACCTTGTTCCGTAGTATCCGTAATGTTTATCGAGAGGAAAAAATATCAAATCTAAAACGTGTGCACTTAGTACCACGTGATACAATAGAGAGAACACAACGATGACATTATACCTTACATTTTATATATTGTATACGCTTATCTCGAAATTCAGCACGGGTTAGAAATATCTAAATTTATCATAAGCTTCATTTTATCTCTAATGAATGTAATGTCGATAATGATTTTATGTCGTAAGTGGCATATGACATAATCTTAAATTTTCATTTAGGCGAGCTAGATTACGTTTCCGACCGCAGTGCGTCGTAACACTAATGGTGTCTAATCGTTGGAACCATAAGATCATCGAACGAATGTCTTGTGATAATGCGAATGCATTTTCGCGTGTGTTCGCGTCGTCGCCGCTCTGTCGTTGCAGTATGACGACGACCGCAAACAACGAATTGCTGGTTTCCCATGCCCGCTGCAGCCGAACCGATCGCTTGCGGTCGAACACGGTCGACGTACTCGAATTTATTTTACCGCGCCACGCGCATAAACGTACGTCCAACGGAGTCGCCGCGGACGTCGCGTCAAACGGGTTACAATGCGAAAATACTATCCCGACGGTTTTCCGTCGCCATCGCCGATTATCTAACCGGTTCGGTTGTGCACCACAACGATATGATGTTATTTGTTGTTACGATACAACGCGGTACTGACTGCGATCGTTCGTCGGACCGTATTGGATCGAATGCGATAATTGCCGTTTGTAATCGGAGTGCGACGAACAGCGACTGCAATGATTGCAATTACGTCAACGCGGTGTGTGGGAAACCGCGAGCACATGCAAACGGGTAGCGATTTCGCATAAGTAATTCCAACGGTTTAATTACAATGTTTTGTATGCACTGATGTACGCGGATCGGATCAAAAAGAAAAAAAAACGTACGTTATTGGTATTATGTTCCGATTCGAGTGCTACATAATGGCTGTGCGGTGTTCAGCGAACGATGTTCTCACATACTTACGCGTGGAACATAATTCGCCATTATTCCCTTGATTTCACTCGATTCGATTAATTTTGTTACGTTGCGATACAAATCCAATCGAAACGATACACCGTAGTAGCTTGGAGCAGTTTGCCGACACATCGAATAGATAGCACAATACAATTATGGTTCTGCGACACGTTGCGACGATATTGTGTTCGAGTACGTCGAACGTGACGAAAAGGATCGTACGTCGATGTACGTCCGTGTGGCGCAATGAACGCGCCGAAATGAAACCCGCGCTCGGCGGGGATCGCGGACCGGAAAATTTGTAATAAATCCTTTCGCGGCGGTGTCCGTTTCCGAGCCGCAAGGAAAACGAAAATCTAACGGAAACCCCCTCGGGTCCAAAGCTGTACGTTTCGCCCCGTCCGCGCGCACTAAATCGTTCGGTACACGACAGCACCGCCAGTCATCGGAACTACCCCGCGTTCGTTTATCGTTTAACATTGTTACGCCCCGAGGTGAGTCCTTACGCGCGACCCATTATCCCGTTTCGTTTCGCATCCCCCATGCAGTGACGTGGCGATACCAATTAAACAGCCGAACCGCCACGAGGACGAATTATGTCGACCTTCCCCCCTCCCTCCAGTGTTGGCAATTCGATATTAAACTCTGTTCTGCCGCCAAACGTACCGTACCGATTTCTTTTACCATATTTCGTTGCGTCGGCGCGTGCAAAACGCCTGATCGACGGTTCGCATCGTTGACGTTTACGTCGACAGAACAACGTACGAGTAAGACGACACGCAACGTCGTTTGCCGCGTGCACAGCGGACGAAAAGAACAATCGTGTTGCTGCTGACACGGCATTATTCGGAGATCGTGGCGTCGACGAAAGCAAAAACCAACAAGAATGCTCGGTGGAAACGGCGGTAGTTCAACCGCCGAAACGTTTTCGGCAGTACAATCAGATGGATAGCGGTCGCCTAATAATAATAATAATATATTATAATAGCCCCGGCCGCGGGAACGTACGGCACGCGAACGGTTTAAACGCGCGACGTGTACAAGGGAAAAAAAATCGCCGGTGACCCGTGACGTGCGGTCAATTATACTCGTAGCTAATAGTAATAAATAATAAAATAATAATAATACTCAACAATATCGTTCGTATTCAAATCGTATCGTTGTGCGTCTGTTAAAAGAAAACGAAAAACGATTGGTCTTTTTTTTTTATAAGCCCTATCCTAAAGGATTTTTTTTACTTCAATTTCTTTTTTTTTAAATTCTTGTTAATTGTTTCTCAATTCTTCGAAATCCCTACTTTATGCATAGTTTTAATTCAAATACACATAAAAAACACATGAAACACAAACACATACACGATTTCATTGTTTTGTTACGTTGTTTTGTGCATAAACAACGTGTGATAAAAATGAAAGTAAACGAATCAACAGTAATTATTGTAAGAACTACGAAAAGAGACTTTTCGTAAGAGTACGTAATAATTCAATAGATAAAAAAGGGAAAATGAACTAAACGACATGGTGCGTACATTACGGAACAACCAACGGTTAAAATGTTCGATCGCAAAAGCGCTACTGTGTTCTTCTGATAATTTAATAATGCTAGATATTTGATTTATAAATTTCGGTACAAGCGACATTTACTACGAACAGAAATGTTGTGAAACTGAAGGCTAAATCGAATTTTTTTTACTTTTTTATTATGGTACAAAAGCAATTAACGGTACTATGTGATAAAGATTGGGTTTGCTTCGTACATACCTGCTGATAAATTTGTAATTCGAAACCAGTCGTACATTAAAAATATAATAATACTCAAGGTTACGCATTAACTAATTAATTTGCTTCTGTAAATAAACTATTTATTTATTTATTCATTTACGAGTATTAACCATTTACTAATTATTGTTTGATTTTATTACGAGTATATTACGAGTATGATTAATATTTAAAACGATAGTTTATACTCACAGTTATTGAATCGTTAATTAGTTATGCTATTGTTAAGTCTGGAATGATAACGATTAATATTATTCATGATTATAAGTTTCGATATAATATAAAGTGTTGTTTTTATTAGTACTAATTATGACTGTTAGGTTTTAAATTGTAGTCTACAATTGATTTTACTCGTAAAGATTTGAAAACGATATAACTTGTACTGTCATTGACCAGTCATTGGCCGCTCGGCAGACACAATCTTCAGTGTACAGTTTAAGGTTGTACGCTAAAACGCCGGTTAGCCTTTAGTTTCATAACATTTCTGTTCGCGGGTGCCGCTTGCACCGCGATGAACAAATCTACAAACGTCTCGTCGGTAAACGGTCGGGGGAACATTGTAATCGCCGCTTGTGCGATCAAAATGACTGTCGGCCGCCCCGTAAAGGGCCCCATTCGGCTACGATGAAACACGACGGTTTTCGTCATCACGGTAAAACACGTCGGTTTTCATCGTTGAATGATTTTGCCCATACACTACGACAAAACACATCAGTTTTTATCGTGCTGCACCGTCAATAATTTAGTTTATGCTGCATGACACGTGCGCGCGGACAATAAACACGTCGGTTTTCATCGTAAAGTCCCCACATTACGATTTTAAACGACAACCGGTAAACCCGTCACGTTTAAAATCAAGAAATAAAAACCGTCGTGTTTCATCGTCGGATTTAGTCCACACACATCCGTTTTGACCGACGGTTTTTATCGTAACGGTGAAAACCGTCGTGTTTCATCGTAGTGTGTGGGGCCCTTAACGTACACACCGCAGCACGTACGAAAAACGCGTCGACCAGCACTCTTTTTACCGGTCAACGTGCATACACGTGATATTGATCCACGGCGATTGCGCCGTAAAGATAATGCAAGGCGCTGCGGAGATCCGCGAAACCGCGGAAAAGTAAAAGCCTACAGATGCGTGCGCCGCTGCGAACACCCGTCTGACGGGTTTTGATTTTTCGTTTTTTTCTCTGTATTTTTCTCACTCCCACCTGCACCGGACGAGAACGCGTTCGCGTTTTCACCGGTGACATGCGCGTATAAACATTGCAACGTTACTGCGTACGCGCCGCGGCCACGGTCGCGGTCGTCTTCGCGTCTCGTCTCCCGTACAGGTACGTCCGCGTACCGGAAGGAACGACCTACTTGCACGCGGGGGCGGGGCAGGATATTGCGCCTCGAGGCCGTACGACTATTACTCGTCCTTAACGGATACGCGCCAGTTGTGCAGTGTGTGTGTGCTTGTGTGTGCTTGTGTGTGTTTACATAGCGCACTCGTGATGCGCGCGTGCGTTTCAGTCGATTCTATTTGTGATGTTTTCTACCGCACGAGTTTTTCCCGTGATTTACACACAAAGTCGGTTATTTCACTTTTGCGCGCGTTTACGACGACGACGACCGTTGACCTTCGCACATAGGCACACCACCGCACGTACGCCGTGCCCAACGTCTCGAACGAACGGCATGCCGATGTCACGATCCGAGCGTTTCCCCCGCGGCGTGTAGAGCCAACGATCGTCCCGATTTGTTTGCGCGTTCGACAGCGTGCACCGTACAAACAGTGTTTATTTCAGACCTATGTCTATCCCGGGAAAGGCAGGGGGAGTTACTCGGCATGCTATAGCGGTGAATAACGAGAGGAAACATTTTTTCTTCCGAGAGGTACAACCCCTTCCCCGCGGTCATATCAACTTTTACCAGTGCTTCGCGTTGTACCGGGAACGAGAAGAGTACGACTTTCCGTGTCGTTTGCTTCGTTTAAATATCGCATTATTATTCGTTCGTGATTAAAACGATTTCCGTCCACCTCTCCGTTGTCGCTACACACCGTTTGTGCGCGCGGAAGCGGTTTTGATTTTGAAACCGCAGCTTTATGGATTTGGCTGGGCAGCTGGACTTTTTTTCCGGACAAATCTCTAGTGCCGATGCGCTCTCGCGTGTTGAAATCAAACACCGGTTATTAATTACACTTTTCGGGAGTTTTGACCGCGGGGGATACCGCGCACTGAGAACAAATATGAATCACACCGATGTAGTTTGCCAGCGATAATTTTTAACGACCGAAGGGCCTAAAATATATCTGATTTCAGGGAACACGCTAAATTAATTCAATCTTCACACCACTGGCGGATTTCCAAGCCAAAAGAACCGATAGGGGTCGTAGCGCCCAAAATCCTACACACAGTTGTAATTCAGCATTGTAGGCCATGGTATAATATTAAAGTGAGCCCCGGTTCTAAATCCGTGCGCGCAACCATAATCGTCGCCGGAAATGCAATCCCTTTCGGTGTAAAAAATAAAAATCTCAACAAAATTAATATGGGTCATTCGCTTACAGGAACATTTAAAGTCGTCCGATTCCGCGGAAATCGGACAATAGAGACGGATGAATAATGATTATTCGACAAAATGCATGCTGTAGACAGATATCGAGTGCGCCCGCCAACGATTTACGGTTTACTTGGAGGGAGAAAAAACGATACATCGCCGGTTTCGAGGCTATACAATACGGTTATTTCATACATTTTGACACGTCTCATCACTGGCGGTCATGCTAAAATGTTGACCGAAACGTCACGCTATCGAGACGTCAAACTCGTCGAGCGAAAAGTCCATACGAGTAAGATGCACCATTTCCCTAATAACGATTCGACCGTCATGGTGAATTCGTAGTCCAGATATAAATCGTAGTAAATGTTGCGTGAACATTTCAATAAAAGCAGAATCGGACGTTATTACGATTTAACTGTGGCTTTACTGCGACAACCATATCGCTGTTAGGGGAACGATGCATTTCACTCGTTTGTGTTGTGCGCAAGACACCACAAGTCCACATGCCAATATATTTGTGTGGAGCAGGGGTCAGCAACCTTTATTGCTTACGATGGCCATATTTTTCATTAGATTCACATCGAGGGCCGCACATAACATCGAAACGAACGTTGTTAAAAATAAGATTCTAACGTGCAATGGAATAATAGTATATATGTATATTTATACACGTAAATGGTATTTAGGGGTACAGCAACAATCATATTATGAGTTTCGCATTGCGAGATTTGTCGTACACCTATCATTCGATGGTATATCTCTACCTAGCTTTAAGAACTCAAACGACCATAAATTAACTGGTTACAGAACCGCTCTCAGCGTGTCGGTAGGACTACTACACCTTGTAGACCTTGTCTTTTTCAACGACCATAGATTAACCGGTTACAGATCGGACAAAGGAATAAGAATCAGTTTTGTGGCTACTCAAATAAAAAACAGTAATTTGTACAAGAAAAAAAAAAACTAAAAACAAACATACAAATCACAGGTCTCTCGATACGTAAACAACACCTGGGCGTCCCGATCGAAAACCCGCATTGTTTTCTTAACGCGGGGTCCACGTTCTTGAAGGGGATATCCCGAGTGCGTCCCGTTTTTAATTTTTACCTTTTTTATAGCCCAAGTGCGTCCGCAGTCTTATCGACAAATTATATTACAGTGCCCGAGTGCGTCCTCGGTCCACAGCTGCTATAGGTATCCTACATGTTTGACGATCGATATGGTGGTTAAAATATACAACTATAATACTTTCATTTGTACATTTATGACTGTAAAATACTGGAAACGGTGGGGAAATTAATTTTAGCTCCGATAATAATTTTACTAGATTACAAGTTAAAACTTACTCAGTTACGGTCAATAAGTGCTATAGTGAAATTGTGTGCATTAAAAGTTTGGCCAACTATAATTATTAAAGATTGTCGTTTCCATTTGGGACAAGCATGGTGGCGTCACATTCAAAATTTGGGGTTGAGTAAAGATTATCGTGATCAAACGGAAATAGGTTTATTTTTGAAAAATATATTTGGTTTACCATTATTGAATCAAGAAGATGTAGAAAACTGTATTATTGAAGATTTTATATCTATAATGCCGAACCATGAAAAACTCAACGAATTTATGGATTATATTATAAAAAATTATATTGATTCTGGAGCAAAATTTCCTATTTCCATGTGGGCCGAAATTAATAATAGCTCTGAAAGAACAACAAATGCCTGTGAAAGCTTTCATTCCAAGTACAACTCATTATTTTATACACATCACCCAGACTTATATACATTATTGGAAATATTAAAAATAAATCAAATTGATACTAAAATAGCAATACAAACGGCCACACAAACAACAAAAAAACCAAAAGGAAGTACGTGCAAGAAAATTACATATATCGAAGACAATATAAAACAATTTAAAAATAATAAAATATCAAGATTCGATTTTGTCAAAAGAATGGCGTTTAAACACCAGCCTATATAAATATATAATAATAACAAAACATTTTTTAATAAATTGTATGTTCACCTAAACTTAACGGTGTAAGCTTAAATAAATAAATTATAATAATAAAAATAAATAAATAATAATAAAAATAATAATAATAATAAAAATAATATTTTTGGGGTGTAAGCCAGTTCACCTCCTCGTGGTGCACCCTGGGTAATTCTAAATGAACTGGGACGCATTCAGGCTATGTAAAAAATATGACCTTTTTTTTCTTAGGACGCACTCGGATTATACCTTATTCTGGACGCACTAGGAACATTAAAAAAGGGTCATTTTGGGACGCACTCGGGAATCTCCCTTCTTGAAACCTTCTGTTTCTGTTCGATAACCATAGCTATATATTTTATTTGAATAATTGTGTAATGTATAATTTAATACTGATTACCTCTTAGGAGTTAAGACTTAGCTAAACCGTTTACGTATATCAAAAACCATCGGGTACCCGAAAATTTTGGGTAATGGGTACCCACTACCCGAAAACATTGACTACCCACAAAATCGGGTATTACCCGGATAAACGGGTACTCGGGTATTACCCACATCAAATCAAGAGCACTAGTACAAAGGTACCTAGGATTTTGACGCTTTCGTACGATACGACTTTTTTTTTTCTTATTTCATTTTGACGCTTATGTCCTATGCGCATATGCCGGAGTTCGCGGCCTCGCCGCCGGCACTAGCGTTGATGGCGAGAGATTTCACCGCGATCCGAGTAAACGATACGGGGAGAAAACGTGGGAATGACGTCGGCGGTGCCTCCGCTTTCCCCGCGCCCGCCGTCCTCGGTGCGCTCGTCCTCTTATCCGCCGCTGCACACCGACCCACATAGAGTTGGAAACCTCAACTCGACCTAATTGTTCAGTTCACTTGACTCGGGCCATTCCGATGATTTGATTCAGCGAGTCCACCACCACTGATTCAATAAGTGCTCAACGGCTAAACGTTTTCGTTTTCGGCAATAATTAGTCATCGATTCAGCGGACTACATAGAATTCAATTGACACCATTCACAAACCACGATCCGACAAAATTAATACAATAAACCGGTTACTGATAAGGACCAAGAGGTGACACTGAGTTATTGAGTTATTGGATAGCGGCATATTGATTCAATTCGTTCGGTTCACCTACGAATCAACTCGCTCACGAACTACCCTAGGCGGACGTTTGACTACGCTCTTAGGGGGGGGGGGGGCTATAACACGGCCTTCCTATTATGAATGAAAATATGAATACGATTAAGTTACAATAGAGAAAAAAGCATTAAATAACGTATGTTTAAAAATAATTCATTTTTTATTTTAATAGCAAATATCCGTTTTTATCAGAAAATATATTAAAATATTTTTGCTATTAATATTTTTGGACATTTATTTTTTATTATACAACATAGAAAAATCGATGAACCTATCGCGAAGTATTGATGTCCTTAGCTAAATCATAGTTTTTCTCATTGCACTGATACTGATCGGTATTGTTAATACTATAGTAAATCGTTTCTAAAAATTGGGGAATATTGTTTAGTTTTCAAACAAAACACTTATAACATATTATATGTTAATATTCACATCGAAATCAATATATTGAATTACAATATTTTTGATGATTTTTTTTAATAGTGCCATTTGTTGGTTAAATATTTTACAATTTTCAGAAAAATTAACAGAAAATTATTAAAACAAATAACAAATAACAGTAATAATAACATTTCGGATAAAGTTAAAAAATTGATGGGAGGGGGGAGTTCTATTGAAATATTTACAGTGCTTAACCCCTTAAATCCCCCCCTCTACGTATCGCGATACCCGCCTATATGAACTGACCATCTCTATACCGGCACAGTCCGTCTACAGTCAAGTACTACGTGTATATAACGGCACCGAAACGCATTACCATAACTGTGCCGTCGTCGTTTTCATCGAAATCGGTACGAAGTTATAGTCTTGTTGTCCGGCCGAGTTGTTTCGATTACGCCGCCTACACCACTGCGGATGGTCGCTTCTCTCACGAGTTCACGATTCATGCTAATATAGCAATTATACGTTTCGCTGTACAGCTGCGGGTCCAGTCGGTTTTCTATTTCGTCGGTCGGATAGGTCGTCTGTTCAGTTACTGTCTGTTTAGTGTGCATAGATAAAACCGATTCCGTGACATTGATATCCGAAACGAGAACGCACGCAGCGATTCGAAGTAACGAATTTTTAACACTACCTACGTTACAATAATATTTATTATGCACACAGTAAACCGGCTTTCGGGAATCGAACACTATCTCTGATGTTCAATTACGGAACGGTAATAACCATTATTAAAGCTCGGATCTCTATTTTTCAGTTTTTTTTTCCAGTAAATACGCATATTCTTATTTGTATACTTAGATATTTGTAATGATTTACACGAAAGATTAAACTGTTCGTTAAAATAAACTCATTTTTTCTTCTTCCGACGTCTGTAGTAGTGTGTCTACTTGTGTGTAAATCATTAGATTATGAACACCAGCCTCTTAAAAACTAATTGTTTATATATATATATATATATATATATATATATATATATATATATATATATATATATATATATATATATATATATATATGTTATATATGTTATATTACCATTCGCTCAATTATGTTTGGCTTATTTCATATTATTATCTCAATTTTTATTTATTGAAACTATATAATATAACTATTACAACTTTTCTTGTTTTTACCTTAAGATCAAAAAAAAAATTAACTTTGCATATTACACATACGCAGGTCTTCGCAAAATATTAAAAATGTTTTTTAAAACATTAAGTTTCTACCAAGCTCTAAATTAATAATATTAATTACATCGCGTACAACCGAGTATATTATACGTTGTATGTATACGATCATTATGGTTCCCATACGTTTTCATTTCTAAACGGTGCAAAGTGTTGTACGTTATGTCATGTGTTTATGACAATAATTATGATTACAATGTTAACATATTAACCCGTCTTATGGAGATTGAAGTTATATTTATATATATGTACGAGTATATATATATATTTTTATTAAAACTCATATTTCTGAATTACTATTATAGCCAAGGCAGCTTTTGACATTATTATGGTATTTTAATTGACGTGTTGCACACACGTAAATTTCGGTTTTTACATAACTCCAGTTTTTATTGTTTTAGAACTAATGGGTGTTTACGCACAATTAACAATAATAACGATGTGGGAAAAAAAGTAAATTATTTTTAGCAGAATTACGGTCCGGGTAAATACACGCGCATCGTAAAATTACGTGCAAAAAATAAAAAATAAATAAATAATGCTTTCTATTGGATGAATGTATTTTCATTACGTTTGAGTATCGGGTTTAATTTAAATTAAGAATAAGGTGGCAGCCATCGTTTAATATAGTATTTAGAATCCTTCACCGAAACGTATGAAAATTTTGGGAATAGGTCCGAAAGCCTAGTACAAATCGGTATTTGTATAACTAATTGACTGGGATAAAATCGTCATTTTCCCGCTCGATCATCGGTTCAGCAGTGATCACATACGATGTACAATAACCGATTGGTTGTAATACATTTCGAGAAACGCATCGTTAGAAATGTTGAAAAACGGCTTCGTACAATCAACATAGTGCCAAGTGCTTTGGTAAACAATACGGTTTTCGGTTATATTCTCCTCAGAGGAATTAAATGAATGCCAAGAACATAGTTCTCAATAATATATATATTTTTAATTTTAAGTTAGTTAATTTAACCAATTCACCCGATTGAATGACAATGGGATTTTTTTTCCCAAGCTTTATTCATAACTAATAATTCTTCCAGCTCAAATGACTTCTTTGATTGTAATCATAATAAATTAAAGTTTGATATTAAAAAATAATAACGTATACAGTTGTTTGTTTCTTAAGTTTTTGATTGTTCTTAGTGTAGCGGGATGTCCCGAACGGGCACTACTATTATTATCACCATTATTATTATTATTATTATTTTTATAGTATTAGTTTTACGCCGTAGAGTCTGTGTGTGTTCTGTCGTCGTACGCCGCGTTGCTCGTCAGCATTTTAGTTTTGTTTTTTTTATATTTTAATTATTATATCCTTCCATCAGGTGGTCCTGATAGTGGCAGGATACTGGTGGGAGGCGTCATATGTATTCCTTATAGTTTTTTGTGATGTTATTTACTTGTTTTATTTGTGCATAATAATATACATAATAAATAACTGTATCTGTACTGTATTTGTGCGCCCTCATGCTACATTAGTAATTTTCAATTTTTATAATTTCAATATAATTTCAATATTGTTACGTTGTGTTGCCCGTCTTTGTAATTATTATTAATATATTTAAACAATATTCAAGGGGTTTGGCCGATAAAATTAACATTACCATCGTCCAAAAGCTGCTTCTTGTTCTGATAGCCAAAATATTTCCCTAATTAGCCAAGTTTCTCAGCAGTGATAAGGATGTTATATCCATGAGGTGTTTGAAATCTTGGAAACATGATATTCTTGGACATCCTCTCGATCTTTTCCCCAAGATCTTTCATTCGAATATATTTTTTGATAATGATTTATTTCTGAAATATGTTCTCTTATAACTGTTTTTCTTTTTCAAATGTGTATCATTATATCCTTATTTTATTTTACATATTATTCATTTGTTTTTTTTTCGATTCATGATGTTTTATTCATTTTTCTTCAGACTCAAATTTTCATTGCTCTTAAATTGACTTAAATTTCTGTTTTTTCTTTTTTCTTTTTCTATTTTAAAATTAATAGGTACATAAATGAGAACAGAAATGTATTGCTATTTTTAAACCTAGTAAAATATTTACAGTTTTCAATCGCGATAACACCAAAGATCTAAAATATAATACTTCTCGTAAGACAGCAATATTATTTGCATAAACTTTATAATCGAGTTTTTCGAGTTTTGATAGTCCTAATTTTTTCGGTTGGAACCGAGTGAAAGTGCAATTAAATATTAACATATTTACCTCTATCGGGTAAAATTATATTTTCGGATTACTTTGATAACATTTTATTAATTAACCGTCGTGCATTATTAATGTGCATATTAATTTTTCCTTGGTGGATTCATTTTTTTCTCTCGCGTGAACCGTACAATATTTTTTATTTATTTAATTTAAACAATTAATTTTATGTTATCTCTGCGATGCCGAGACCGATCACTCCGAATATATAATACATAACTGCAATTATTAATGTAGCTTTCACGGAATATTATTTTACCGGTAATACGTGATTTGTTATTTGTATAAAAATACGTATATCTAGATATAGCTATTGTTGTTTAGTTTTATAGGTATTTAATAATAAAAAAAAAGAATATACAGTATTAACGTTTCGGCGTGGTATTGAAAACAAACATAATTCGGTTTTAAATTTGCGATGGACTATATTATTTCATGATAAAAAAAAAAATAAAAATAAAAAAATATACGTCGTTTTTCATGAATTATTTTTGTAAAAATTAACAAGTAAAACTCGAAAACTCTGATTAATTGATAAATGGCATAATGGTAAATATTTTTATCTATGCTATCGAATGTTGTGAACCGTTAAACTGTAAACGATTTTTCATAATTCGTTCCACAATCAGTAATGTATAACTGCAATAGTAATAAAACGTTCCTATTTAGGTATAACGTTTGAAAATCATCATAGTTAATTCTATGTTTACATAGCACTTTTATTAAAAGACATTTAAAATATTTTAATTTACAGTAAATAATATAGTCAAACGACTATAATACAAAAACTTTAATTTTTCATTAATATTCTCAATTATTATAACTTTCTACGGAATAATAACATAGGATCTTGTGACAATCACCGCATTTTGAATTTTTAAAAATATATCATTTTAATATATGGTTAGGGCTAACTATCGATTATTTCACAATGCGTTAAAGATTATCAATTATACGTATAGAGAGCACATACTAATTTGATTTTGAGACAGATATTATTGATGATTATGTGATTTAAAAGTTGTTTTGATTATTTTGTGAATTATTATATAAAGCCGTTTGTATTTATTAACTAATATAACTATAATACGAATAGCGGAAACAAGTAAGTAAAAGTAATGTAATACTTATTAAGATATATTATGAACTAGAGCAATGTGTTGATTAATAATTTATTGTTTTCGTACTTAGAGACGTTATTAGTTTCACAGAGACATACTTTTTTTGTACAAATATTTAAGAAAATATTATATGTATGTGCAGTGTTGCACAAAGATAACTAAAAATGTTTCTAGATAAAGATAAAAGATAATTGGATACAATTTATCTAGATAAAGATATAAGATAAAACACTATTTATCTTGACAAAAAAAAGATAACATTTATTTTATTTTATTAATTAATTTACACTTTTTTTTTTATAAATTTATACTTAAAAAATGCAATTAAATTAAAATTAACTAAATTTTGATCTAATAGGTATCAATATAAATAATGTAAATATTGTAAATATTTATATTAAGTACATTTATGTATAGGAAATGAATAAAGAATAATAAATACTTAGTTTAATAATATTAATAAAATCTTCATAAATTTTAAATTTTTATTATTTTTATCATTAAAATACAATTTTTCAAATTTTTTAAATAAATACACTCGAATTTATATATCTAGATGAATTACGTTTAGATAACTAAATATTTATCTAAAATAATTCATCAGATAACTAATTTTATTTGTTATCTAGATAAGATAAAATATAATTAATTATTTATCTAGATAATGCTTAACGCTGTATATGTGCTTCAAACTCTTATAATTTTTTTTTTTTCTAAATTCTAATGAAGGCTTAAAAAATGGTGCTAAATTGGTATCCATATATTTTTTTAATTTACACTTATTAATATTATTGAAATTATGAAAAAAATGATGGAAAACTTAAATTTTATAAAGAAACTGGTTAATCTTTTTAATAAATTAATTGATTTGTTGCGTGCGGTATGTATGACATCCGTTTTTAGATTCTGAACGGAGTGAAGAATGTATTGATTTTACAATGATGTGTGTTTTTTTTTTTTTTTTTTGTGTCTGTCGACACGTTTTGGGGCAGTAAAAATGCTTCGATTGCCTTATGTAGCAACTTTTCTGAAAGGAAAGTGAATCTATTTGGTACTTTGAAGGGTCAAAAGTTAAAAATTTCCAATATTTTTTAAATGCGACGGGAAAAACCATAAAAAAATTTGGGAAAAACGGGAGTTTTTACGCAAAACCAGTTTTTGACATAATCAAATTTTTTATTTTGCTATAACTCAAAAACTAATCGATGTAAATACTTGAAATTTTCACCAAATGTTTAGATTAGCGTTCTCTATACACCATTAAATTTTCAAAGTATTTTGACTTTTATTAAGCTATTTATAGACAATTGAAATTTTCAATATTTTTAAGTATTTTTTTTTTAAATAACGATAAAATTTTTTTGGCTGCCTAGAAAATCTTGAAAATTTAATACAAGGTTTCTTATAAGTTGTTCCTTAACTGATAAAAAAAAATCTAAAATCGTAAGTCACAATTTTTTTTATAAGTGCTCAAAGTTACAATTTATACGAAATATGTAAAAATCACGATAATTTGCAAGTTATTTTGTAGATAAAAATTCATAAAATTTTTTCTGTTCATACTTAAGGTTCAAAATTTTAACACGAGGTTATGTATAAGCTACTCTTCAAAAATCTTTAAAAAAATTTCTACCGGAATTAGAGGAAAAAATTTTATGACTGTTTGAAATTTAAATATTTACGAAATTGCATAAAATAGCGATTTATTCTCAAACGATTTTAAATATTTTTTATAATTCAAAAAGTATAAGTCGCAGATTTTTGAAATTTCTACCAGCTGTTAAGATTGGTATTTCCTTTATGTCATATTTTTTTCAAAATATTATATTGATTTTTAAGCCACTTATAGGCATTTAAAATATTCGATTTTTTTACATTTTTTTTTTATAATCGGTGATAAAAAAAATTTGGCTCGTACAAAATACTTGAAAATTTAATAGAAGATTCCACAGAAGTAGTTCTTAAAGTCATTCAAAAATTATTAAAATCCATAGGCACAATTTTTTTTTATAAGCGTTTGAACAGCGAATATTGACAAAAAATTACATGTAAAATATAATATACTGTATAATATTCTAGACTGACAAAGATATCGGTTTTTTTTAAAATGCTCTAACTCAAAAATGAAAAACCGCAACAACTTGAAATTTTCACCAAATCTTTATATTGACGTTCTCTATACATGGTTAAGATTTCAAAGTATTTTGACTTATTTATAGACAATTTAAATTTTCGATTTTTGTTAAATTTTTGTTTTTAAACATCTATAAAATTTAATTGATTGAGCGAAAACTCTTGAAAATTTTATACTAGGTTTATAATAAGTTAAACTTATCGTAACTAAAAAATATCGGTGATCGGTTAACTCAATTTTTTTTTATAAGCCCTTAATTCTCAAATTTGTATAAAATGTGTAAAAATCACGATAATTTGCAAGTTATTTTGTAGATAAAAATTCATAAAATTTTTTTTGTTCATACTTAAGGTTCAAAATTTTAACACTAGGTTATCTATGAGCTACTCTTCAAAAATCTTTAAAAAAATTTCTACCGGACTAAGAGGAAAAAATTGTATGACTGTTTGAAATTTAAATATTTACGAAATTGCATAAAATAGCGATTTATTCTCAGACGATTTTAAATATTTGTTATAATTCAAAAAGTATAAGTCGCAGATTTTTGAAATTTCTACCAGCTGTTAAGATTGGTATTTCTTTTATGCAATATTTTTTTCAAAATATTATATTGATTTTTAAGCCACTTATAGTCATTTAAAATATTCGATTTTTTTACATTTTATTTTTATAATCGGTGATAAAAAAAATTTGGCTTCTACAAAATACTTGAAAATTTAATCGAAGATTCCACAGAAGTAGTTCTTAATGTCATTCAAAAATTATTAAAATCCATAGGCACAATTTTTTTTTATAAGCGTTTGAACATCGAATATTGACATAAAATTACATGTAAAATATAATATAATGTAGAATGTTCTAGACTGACAAATGATATCGGTTTTTTTAAAATGCCCTAACTCATAAACGAAAAACCGCAACAACTTGAAATTATCATTAAATCTTTATATTGACGTTTTCTATAGATGGTTAAAATTTCAAAGTATTTTGACATATTTTGACTTATTTATAGACAATTTAAATTTTCGGTTTTTCTAAATTTTTCGTTTAAAAATAAAATATACTTATATAATATTTATAAATAACATTGTATTATATTCTAGACTAACATATGAACTCCGTTCAGAATCGTTATTCGTATACAATGATATCTATCATTGCATTCAAATTTAACAAATCCATTATAATTATGACCTATCCTATAAGCGAGGTGCACTCCACCCCTAACTGTACAGCAGAGCGAGGCCCATCCGGTTCTTTTTTATTTTTTACATATTTATGCTATTGCAGTTGAAAATATTTGATACTTTGCATTTACTCAAAAAGTTATTTTATTTTTATAGTAGACAATACATCAATATGTTTGCGAAAATAAACAAGAAACAAAAATTGGATGTGATGTAAATAGTGTGGCATATACCGGATTCCATTACAAATGAAGTTACGGACGAGTAAAGGTTTGCCCGTTTCCAAGACAACATTATACTATTGTTTTTTATGATACGTTAATACAAAACTTTGAAAAATATAGTTTTCCTGTTATTTCTTTATCAAATGTATTTCGTTTTGATCTGGAAGTACGGTAACTTCTTCAGTTTTCTGTATTGATAAGTCGTTTTTGCTGCAGTATTATGTAACACAATAAGTTTTCTTTTAACGTAGATGTTATATTCCTAAAAAAATAAAAATTTGATTGAAAAAAAAAAGTTAAAGCGTAACACTTTTTATGTACACTTCATTATAATACGTTTCAATAAATAACAAACACACACATGTATAAGAGGATTACAAGGATAATAAGGTTATCCATATATTTTTATTTTATTTTTAAATTATCTGTGAATAATTTCTTTCGAATAATTATTAAGAACTTGTGGATTTTCAGTTGTGTGAATAATTACAACAGTTTCATTATATTATTACTTAGAACGTTCCCAACTAACATCTATAATACTTGACAATTTTAGCTGCTTCACTTACGTATTGAATTCAATAAGTAATTAACTTTTGGGTACTCGAATTCGTATGTCATATAGTACAAATTCAACGATCAGTGTTCAAGATCATAAACTTAATGTTTGAAGAGTATTAAGTTTTTGAACTTAACACGTAATTGGTTGTGAATGATTAATTAGAAAATTTCATTGAATATCATATTAATTTTTTGTATTTACTAGCCCGTATACACTTTTTATTTTATGAATGTGAACTAAAGGTTGCCGACCACTGGTATAGGTTAGTGATATATAACTA
Source organism: Sipha maydis (assembly GCA_034509805.1). Classification (NCBI taxonomy): domain Eukaryota; kingdom Metazoa; phylum Arthropoda; class Insecta; order Hemiptera; family Aphididae; genus Sipha; species Sipha maydis. The sequence goes on from JASXSY010001700.1 coordinate 34,110, forward strand.
TGATATACTATGATTTATAGTGATGTATAAGAAAATATTGAAGACGTACTTATTCGAAAATCTGTGTGCACCACTTCACCCGAGACAGCAAAGTGATGTAGCAAACACTTAGAAATTGATTTTTTCCGGGCTTTTAGATGGTAATAATAACCGCGTGAAATATTTTAAGTGCACCTCAATTACAATTTAACATTATGCGACCCTTTATTTAAATAGGTTTAGGATTTGGACCGCGAATTATTATAATAACAACATCGTGAACAGACACGCTCATTGTACAAACTATGATTCATTATAGCGCCTATGTCCATCTAATGTAATTATATACTATTATTCTAACCGTACAGTGTGTCGCGGTAATATTTATAACGACATCAGATTATAGGTATTAAATTTGTACATTTTAAAACGCACGCGCATAGTTATTATAATACAAAAAAAAAGCGACTTAATTTTATATAATGGTATAGATTATATTATGCACATTTCTGTTTTGTAAAATCTGAGCGATCGTATTAACAGCGACGACGGCGGTTACGCGCGCTAAGTCGTATAGGCCATAATATTATAAACGTTTAAATTTAACTGGAAATGGATTTATATTATTATTATTATTATCATATTACTACGAAACGTTTTTGCTGATGTTTATCCTTTAGGGTAAAACGCGGGAGGTGGTGGGGAATCAAGGCTAGATATTAATGAGTTGAAAAGTTTAAGTTGCATTTAATTAAGATATTAACGAGCTTACACTTCTATAAAAGTAACTTCTAACTTAACGAATTCAATATAACACGCAGCTACTATTCAGTTAATTAATTTTATTCTCGAATTAAGAAAATTTTTTTTTCTTACTGAAATTTTAGAGATTTATTTAATATATAAAATATAGTCTTCGTGCAAATTATTGTTCTTAATAAAAATAGGCAATTAAAATACTATAATGTTGGAATTAATGTTGAGTTCCTGGATTTCTATAGAGATCAATGAAACGTACATATCATATTGTAACGTCTCGCACGCAGGCCTTACCCAGATTCGGCGTGGAGGGTACATTGACGAGGCTGGTATGGGTCGCCAACCCACGGCCGAGATTCGAAAATCGGAACACGCGGGATTTTGTATAGAAATAAATAAATAAATTGGAAAAGAAAAAAAAACATTAAAATCGAGTTATGGGGATTGGTATTTCATTTATTCATTTATTCTTCATTTATATTATAAAATAAAAATTTAATTTATGGCCAAGAAAAGCCATACGGCATAAAAACTTGGCCGCAACTGATAGTCACCGAACAAACAAAGACAAACAAACAATATCATAATATGAAAATGGACCATAGGCCATTTTCAAACACGGCTCCGAATATCGGTTACCAGTGCATATAAAATAAATAATGATCAGATGTCTGATATATTATAGAACACCAAGGTGTCAAATCTATTTAATTATTAATAATATTAATACACCGGCCAAGGTGTGGGGGTTGCAAAACATGAATCAAAATTACATTACCCTGTTGTGTGTCATTGAGTGCCGTCCTGAAGACGCACTCGACGATTGTATTTGTCTTTACTCTGCCATGATGTTGCCCGTTGAAGCGAAGAAAAAGTAATAAAAGAAAATGGCCGGGGCCTGGCGGGTAATACATGGGACAGAGTTACATAATTTTTCCATAAGACCAGTTATTTAAAATTATATTTGGCCGGTGTACTTTACACTTTGACAATATTATAGACCGTTAATGATGATACAGTGTCGGCCGGTCATCCGAACCACGGGTACTCGGTATGCGTGACAGTGTGTGTGTATCTCGAGGTTGCCTTTGAGCGGTGGCAGAGAGGACCGCGGGTCGGAGAGCACTATCGCACAATCATTTATAATAAATTATTGTAATTATAATTTCGATCGTTACAGAAACCCCCCTGTAGAAGTGTTTCGGACCTGTCTGGATTACTTCTACATCAAGAAAGCAAGAGAGAAATTACATATATATATATATATAGCTCATCAACTCAGATTCGGACCTAGTTCGGTATCACGATATTTTATTTGAACGGTACTAGGATGGATATACTTTCTAAGGAAAATAACATTATAAGTTCCACGAACTTGATTTGTCACAGGATCGGCAACGACATATGCATTACAGCTTTTTATTTCAACGACCTTATACGGTCCTTCATATAACATAAAAAATTTCTTTATCTGGTGGTCAACGGCGGAAGAGGATCGATGTGTACGGACAAGAACTTCTTCCCCTATTAGAAATTTAACGGCTTTTCCACGGCGATCATGACGAATCCGGCGTTCCTCAGCCCTTGTGCGTTGAACTTCGGCAGCCATGGTGAGCTTGACCATAAAGTCATCACTACGTCTCGGAGGACATTCAACAGCTTCGTATATGGGACTATACCTTTCAGTCTTTAAAAATATCTCACTGGGAGTGAAACCCGTCGATTCGTGGATGGTGTTGTTCAATACCCACTCAATATACTGAACGTATCGGGGCCACTCAGTATGGGATTGATGACAATAAGTACGAAAAAGTCTACCTAACTCGCGCATAACTCTTTCGGCTGGATTGCTTTGAGGATGATATACACTAGTAGTCGTAACCGAGATCCCAAGAGCAGAAAGACGGGTTTGCCACACATTGCTCACAAACTGAACTCCGTGGTCTGATACAACGGTTCGAGGGATACCATGGACTTCGATATAATCGGTGATCATACGATTTGTTAGTATAACTGCAGTAGACCGTTTGATCGCAAATAATCGGACAAATCGAGAAAAACAGTCGAGTACAACGAAAACATACTTTACGTGATTCCACCCAGATGGCAATGGACCATACAAATCAACACAAACTCGCTGGAGGGGTGCATTGGCTAGTACATGTTGCATTTCACCTTCTGACGGTACGGTACTGAATTTTGCACGTTGACACGTATCACAGCTTTTCACAACCCTACGTACATTTACACTTAAATTATGAAAATAGCACACATCTCGAATGGCTAAAATACATTTTTTCGGACCTACGTGCCCAAAGTGCAAGTGGAACTTTATAATTAACTCATCAACCCGATGTCGGGGTATACATACTAGCCACCGATCATTATCTGGATGTCGACGATAGAACAAAATGTCTCGATACACACAATAACGTTCAACAATAGCACTTAAAACGGTAGACTGATTTGACAGGAGGTCAATTATCTTCTGAAGCCCTAAATCCAATCGCTGTTCGCATAGTATATGTTGAAATGATTCGATTCGAGACTGATAATCAGAAAGCCTACGGGAAGTAATTGCAAAAATATCATGAGAATCGGGTTGGTTACTGATTAGATCTCGATTTACTGGATTGCGAGACAACGCATCAGTTATATTACTGGGACCGGTTATATACTGGATTCTCAGATCGAATTCTTGTAACACAAGGGTCCAACGTGAGAGACGCGCATTACGGAGTCGACAACGAAATAAAAAGGTGAGGGCCTTATGATCGGTCAGTACGTTGACCGGGTAACCGAGAATGAACACTCGGAATTTCTCACAAGCAAATACTATAGACAGTAGTTCCAATTCAGTGATGCTATAATTTTTCTCGGCGGCGTTTAAGGTTCGGCTAGCAAATCCGATCGTTTGTCGCTCGTTCGATGAGTCAACTTGAAATAATTCCACCCCAAGACCAAGTTGACTGGCATCGGTTTGTAAATAAAATTCTGACTTGAAATCAGGATGGGCAAGGAAACGTTCGGTAAATGCAGATTTAACGGAATTAAAATTAGTCAGGTCTTCCTCGTTGAATCGCCATGGAACCCCCTTCTTGAGTAGCGCAATTAATGGACCGATCAAAGAAGCATGGTGGTCGGTAAATTTCCTATAAAAGTTACAAAAACCTATAAACGACTGAAGGTCTTTTTTGTGTCGGGGAACTGGAAATTCATGAATTGCCGACAGTTTTGATGGGTCCATTGACATGCCTGACGGCGTGATAATATGGCCTAGAAATTTAATTTTATCACGGAGAAATTTACACTTGCTAAATTTTAAAGACATACCAGAGACGGCTATTTTATCAAATAAAAGACGGAGACGACGCATGTGTTCGTCAAATGTTTTGGAAGACACCAACACATCGTCGACATAAATATGAAGATCTCCTAATCCTTCGTCATTGGGGTTTTCAACTGGATTGGAGAGAACTGATTCTAGGGCCTGCTGGAATGCGGTATTGGAGATGTTTAGACCAAATGGTACTACACAAAATTGGTATGTTCGGCCGTCGCACACGAACGCGGTATACTTCCTAACGTCACGATGTAGGGAAACTTGCCAATATCCGGCCGTAAAATCTATACTAGAAAATATTGCTTTTCCACCGAAGCGAGCGAGTAATTCATCAAGAGGGGGCGATGAATCACGCATAGGTTGTATGATTTTATTCACCCGTCTGGCGTCTAAACATAGCCGAACTGATCCATCAGCTTTACCAACACAAATAATTGGATTACTATAAGGCGAGGAACATCTTTCGATGACCCCCCACTCTAACATACGAGTCAATTCCTTTTCAACTGCAGGACGGCGGGCAAACGGTACTGGATATGGGCGGATCTTGAAAGGAATATCCTCACTGACATCGAAACGACAGGTGTATAGCAAATTTAACCCTGGACGAGTGCGAAAAATGTGGTGGTAATCATGAAATAGGTCAACAACTTGATCAAATTGGTGGGACGATAGATTAGGGACCGATGAAAGGTGCTCAGTTATATTGTCAAAAGGTTCTAGATCGTCTTCTACCCGTACACTACAAATTACGTGGTGGTTTGTTGGCGTTTGGAGTTGCCGAGAAATCATTTCCACACTAGCTATACAATGCTCAGGTATCGATATCACATAATCTTGGGGTGAGATGGATAATGTAAATAGAGTATTCATACGATTAATTACTTCATCATGTGAATGTGAAAATGGTATATTAATTGACCAGCGGGGAAGACGTACAACCCGGTCAAAGTAATCTAAACACACTTTGTTTTGGGTCAACCAATCATCTCCTAGGATAATAGAGGTCGCTAGATGAGGAACAACAAGACAAATACAATCTGAGGTATGACCGAGAACAGAGAATGGTATAAGAACTTGGGTAGTGACTTTCCGGCTACGACCTTTTACGGCGGTGGATATGGTCACTCCCGTGACGGGTAAAATTGATAATTGCTGTCCCTCCGGAATGCTTCGTTTGATAGATGCAAATATCTCTTCAGAGATGGCTGAAATAGAAGCACCTGAATCAAGTAATGCGTTGAATGGTTTGTTATAAATAGAAATTGACAATTCGGGACGTTTATATTTTGGTGAGACTCCATCTTCGATAATCTGTGTGGACGGTGTATGTTCATGGATATGCGAGACTTCGTGACGTGACATACTTACGTACGAGTCTCGTCGGCGTTTCCCGACAGATCCACTTGTGCTACGGGGCGAGGCCCGGCGTTCTCCGGTGCCTGCATTCGTGGTTGGAAACGGTGATTGTCACGACGAGGAGCATTATAACGTGGTTGTTGATTGCCATTGTTTTGATGTTGGAATGGTGGTCGAACTTGGTTGTCTTCACGACGTCGATCACAAAACGATGCAGACTCTTCAAATTCCATTAAAACTGATAGCAGTTCGTTGGTATTACGGGGTCCTCGACCTCGAATGGCCATTCCAAGTGGTGTGGGATAGTGTTGAATAATGGTGGACACAAGATCAGATTGATCGATTGGTGGATTGAGATACTTGGCCCCAGCAATCCATTTCATGGCATGCGTAGCTAGACCATCGGTTTTAGAGTATTGGTACGGTCGAAACACCTCATTTCGGGCCTTGCGTTGAGTCGCCGAAGACCAAAAATGCTGGAGGAATAATCGGCGAAACTCAACGTATGATTCAGGTGATGGAATTAATGACTCATACCAAATTTGTGCATCTCCCACTAAACGACGATGTACAGAAATAAGTTGTTGGGCCGGTAACACAAATACGCTGTCGAAGTAAGCATCAACCTGACCAATAAATTTCTGTGGATGTATTACTTTGATTTGCCCGGAAAATTCAGATACAGCGTCCTTAAACTGCTCTTGAGATCCCAAAAAAGATGATCTTTGTGAATCAAAGGTATTCAAGAGGGTGGTTGTAGGAATATCCGGGGGTATCGAAGACATTTTGTTGTTATCAGACGAATTGATAGGGACGGTAGTAGATGACAAAATAGTGGGTTTCAGAATTTGTGACAGATCTGGGTTCGTCGATGCTCGGTATTGATCCGACAACCGAGTTACTTCCTTCCTCATTTGAACAATTTCATTTTCTAAGATAGTGAGACGACCCTCGGTTACCTGTTTGTCAGTGGTTTGTTGGATCGCCTGATTTTTTCTGACAACACTCTCATCCTCTAATTTGGCCAAACGAATATCCGTTAGTTGGTATCGCTGAATACATTGATTAATTCCCTCTTCCGTCTTTCGATGAAGGGTTTCTAACCGTTCCTCCGTTCGGGTATGATTATCATTCATTTTAGCCATCATTTGTTGAAGTAACGATTGGACACTCGGGTCTGCTTTCGATTGCTCAGATACGGATTTTGCCTGAAGACCAGAATTTGTCACTACAGAAATAGTGGGAGCTGGGTTGGTACTCAAAATCGACGTAGTCGATGGTGGGGTTGAAATTGTGGTATTCGTAGTTGGCAGCATCTCGGTTCTATCTTGCGGGAACAGACTATCAATCAAACGATCGGGGGGACGAGTCTCTCGCTTGCCAGCGGCGTACATCAACGACGAATACCAAGAATCACTCAACCAAAACAGAGAACACGTGCGAAAACACGTACTTATTCGTAATGAATTAATCAAAAGACAAGATAAATAAAATGATGACTTCAAAATAAAATAGATATTACTGTTGTCTAGACGCAACACGAACACAACCAAACGTGAATCGTACGTAATTCACGATAAATAAAAAATAATATAATAGAACAATGAATATAATATGTATAATATTATAAGAATATAATAATAATATATATTAATAAGATGGAAAACTTCGCGTTCAATAACAAAATATACTAATGAAATCTTATGGATGGATGTCATCGCCGATACATCGGAACGACACTCAAAGCACACTAACAAATTTGGTAATATATTCAAATATCACCCTTGGCCGGGGTAATCTCATAAATCACTTAGACAAACTATCCATAAAACATAGCAAATTGACAACATATATACGGTCATACAAGACCTTGCATTAAACTAAAAAGAATAAAAGTAAAAATCAAAACAACCTACACGAAAAAAGAAAAATGTATACAATAATTCGCCAACGCAGAAGTGGTGGCGAATGTTACCAAAATCATAACAAAATTTTCATTGGAGAAAGAGAAATATATACATAGATAATGGATCACCACACCAAGTATCAATACTCTCCCTTCGACTTATTTATCACTCGTAATGCAACGAGGACCTAACGTGCACGTATGCGAAACGTACATACGAAAAGCACAGGCGTGCGTCATCCTATAACGCGGGCGATATACGTGCGCTCCAATCACCACGGGACATACAACTTGTGGACAACTTATAACTAAACATCAATGTGTGCACGGACCTAACGTGGGTAAAATATTTAAAGTTCGGTCTACCAACCGTGAGAACATGAATAGAGATCAGACCGTACATATCACGGTTATATAGATAGAATATAATAGAATATAATAGAATAGAATAGAATGTTTTTTCATTATGCAATATACATATGCAAATATCGATTACACGGGTTTATCATTGTTATGAATTAGATAATATGCAAACGCGGTAACAAATACGGCGGACGGAGAAGTCTTTATCACAATACAGATATCAGACGAGAAAAGTCGACATACTCGCTGATCTGTGATAACGACAAATTAGTAATAAATATATTGTATATGAACTACTCGTATATTATATTGAAATAAAATAAAATATTATATTGTTGCTAACTAAGACGAGGGGATATGATAATATTAATGATTATGCAAAACGTTGTAGTAATTAAAGATAGATCTCGGGGAACGATCGCACAGCCGTACTGGAACGACACGCACCCAATTATAAATATTAGCACTGTCGTTCAACGGCGGTAGACCGATAAGAAGCAATTACGAGCGGTTACACAATAGAACAGATTGGATGAGACACATAATATACAGGTGCACACAAAGACGTGTACAAATAATATACTTAAAATTAAGCCCTAATGCTCTGCCGCTCAAATCTGCACTGCAATGACGAAGAACACCTCCTCGTGATGTCGATGGAACCTCCGAGAACTGGTTCGGTGGCACCCGGAAACGACGGTGATACACACACATACCATCATCCTCCGATCGCAACATGGCGGAGAGCCGGATAGCCCGACACTGTTTTAATCACCGGAGCATTTCTGAAATTAACGCAGGCAGTACTGGTTCTAAACAACACTTAGACATACGCATAAATACGTATATACACCCCATATGGCCGGTATTGTTACGCTACCACGATGCTTAGTGTGGTACTATATACATAGTATCTCTACTATATAAATCGTTCAATGACCACACGACGTATAGATCGATTCGTATAATATACCTAGATAATTTTTTTTTTTTTTTTTTTTTTTTTTATTAGACCGACCGGTCATCAATTCATGGCATATACACTTGAAAACATCCTGGCAGGGTCGCCATCTGTAACGTCTCGCACGCAGGCCTTACCCAGATTCGGCGTGGAGGGTACATTGACGAGGCTGGTATGGGTCGCCAACCCACGGCCGAGATTCGAAAATCGGAACACGCGGGATTTTGTATAGAAATAAATAAATAAATTGGAAAAGAAAAAAAAACATTAAAATCGAGTTATGGGGATTGGTATTTCATTTATTCATTTATTCTTCATTTATATTATAAAATAAAAATTTAATTTATGGCCAAGAAAAGCCATACGGCATAAAAACTTGGCCGCAACTGATAGTCACCGAACAAACAAAGACAAACAAACAATATCATAATATGAAAATGGACCATAGGCCATTTTCAAACACGGCTCCGAATATCGGTTACCAGTGCATATAAAATAAATAATGATCAGATGTCTGATATATTATAGAACACCAAGGTGTCAAATCTATTTAATTATTAATAATATTAATACACCGGCCAAGGTGTGGGGGTTGCAAAACATGAATCAAAATTACATTACCCTGTTGTGTGTCATTGAGTGCCGTCCTGAAGACGCACTCGACGATTGTATTTGTCTTTACTCTGCCATGATGTTGCCCGTTGAAGCGAAGAAAAAGTAATAAAAGAAAATGGCCGGGGCCTGGCGGGTAATACATGGGACAGAGTTACATAATTTTTCCATAAGACCAGTTATTTAAAATTATATTTGGCCGGTGTACTTTACACTTTGACAATATTATAGACCGTTAATGATGATACAGTGTCGGCCGGTCATCCGAACCACGGGTACTCGGTATGCGTGACAGTGTGTGTGTATCTCGAGGTTGCCTTTGAGCGGTGGCAGAGAGGACCGCGGGTCGGAGAGCACTATCGCACAATCATTTATAATAAATTATTGTAATTATAATTTCGATCGTTACAATATATGTTACAACTTTATTTGCTTATGCTATCCATATAGGTTGTCATATGATACGGAAATTTATTACTAATCCAGAGGTTACCAAACTTTTTATGGTATGACCTATTTAAATTTTTTTTTAAATTTTGACCGTCCACAGTAACCTTTCTTCTTTTTATTGTTCTTTAAAATGTATGGTGTAACTAAATTAAGGATACCACCGAAAATTAATAAATGTGTAATAAATTTGAAAAATATTTTATCGTCGTATACTTGTATTGACGTATAAAATTATCCTTTTCTATGATGTGTATTTTATAATAATACCTAAATATTTAATAAAGAAATGATTAAAAAATTGTATATATCTTTTAAAATTTTACATGTTTCATAATTGTATAGAGAAAACATACATTTTAAATGTGAATTGATTAGCTTTATGGAAATGATTTACATAATATTATTTAGTTGAAAAATAAGTTAACTCATTTTTAACTATGCTTTAATACTTTTTTTTTATTTAACTTGTAGTTTTTACAAATTAATAATAATAATAAAAAAAAAAAACTTTTAACTTAACAGATCCCCACTTAGCAACTGCGTATAGTATATTTATTGAATCTAGAGACACTCAGGTGAGCGGTCAATAATGTACGGAGTTTTAAAATATTCACGATCACCGGTGAACGGCCGATAATTCAGCTATAAATTATATATATACGCATAAGTACCACCGCAGTGCTTACTGTTCACCAACGAGTATATTTTATGGGATGAGACGGAACAATAATTATTAAGTGTGCATTAACTAGTTTTTATACAAAAAAAAAAAAAAAAGTTGAAAAAATATAAAATTATTCATAGACCATAATCGTATAATGGAAAGCTGTGGTGAAATTTTTGATAGTTGCGGTAACGCGTTGTATCGATAAAATATATTTTTCTATAATTTTTTATTTACGAATAATCAAGCTTCATAGAGTGCACATGGAGTAAAAATGTAATTAAATTTTGCATATTAAGTGATAGGTATTATTGATATTGATTGTATCATGTTATTGTTAATCACTAAATAAATAACCATTAACACGCAATCACATCAGATATTCAAATAAATTGTACAGAAGAAAGAGCAACAAATTAAAATAATAAGGCAAATCATTATAAAATTAGCATTTAGAATATTATAATAGTAATCATTTAGCAATATTTAATTTTTGGAAGATTATGAATTAAAATAAAAAATTTAAAGCTACTTACATGGTTTGTTTACCTTGTTTATATTTTATATTTTACCGTATCTAGCGCGTGTATTAATAAAAATAATAATTATATTTAATAATAATTATTTGCATAAGTAATTAGTTTATGATTAATAAAAATAATTGTTTAATAATGAATAATAATAATACTGTAGTAATTGCAGTTACAACGGATGTCGAACGGCTGGAGCGTGCGATATTGCCTACACAGTTAATAAATGTTATACATCAGCGGTCACCAAATGGCGGCACGCTGAGAAATTTGAACCGGCCCGCAGACAAGAAAAAATTGTAAAAATCGATAATAGAATACAGTGGTTTTTACCGGTGGAAGCAGTTGTTATACTTGTTTCCAAGTATATCTTCTTATCGCTAATGTTTGAAAGTTTGAACGGGTGACCGTCTACGGAACGTGTCTATAACACGTCAACGACAGTTCGTCAATCATCGCCGACGCGCGTTAACTTAATTCCTGTTGTACTACGTTATTACTTAAGTCTATTTTAAAATCCATATTCGTGTTTCTTTTTGTTCACGTTTTTTTATAATACACGAAAAAAATAACATTTCTTTTTATAAAACAGATGGAATTGTCCGAGTAGACGACATTGTATTGTTTTATTTACCGGACCGCTTAGGGGCCTTGTTTGATTTAGCATCAGACGTTTTAGTTGTTTTTCTAATGTTTTCAATGTTAAACGTCGGGAGGTCATGAAACTTAATATATATCATTTGCCAAACATTTCTTTGACTTGTTAAAAATATTTGCTTCGAATTTTGATCGCCCCCTCCCCCGAAAATTTTGGAAATTTCCAACGTGGCCCTGCAAAAATATCAATCGGCGACCTCTGTTATACATGTTATATATGTGAACGAGATGCGATCGTGTGTATTTCGGTTACGGGACGACATTGTATGACGGTTACCACCAAACCAGTGTCATTGGAACGTCAACGCTCGTAAATGGGTCGGTCCTAGGAATCTCTCGAAACACTTGTCTCGGCAACCGACGGTAAAGACTATTATTTGACAATAGTGCTTCTATTAGGGTCCGGTTGGTCACCGTACGGTGCCGTGCGTGCACGAACACAAAACGCGTTCGCGATATCGTTGTGCACGCACACCAAGTGTAGCGAGGAACACACTTTTTCGCTAAGCCTAGTGAAATATTCCGGTTGTAGACAAAACCGAGGAGAGAACGTGGATGATCCGCGAGCGTGTGCCGCACGCGTTCATTAACTTTCTATGAATATTATTAATTTTTATGTACAACATCGAATTATTATCGAACGAATCTACGGTGATGAGTTGGTTGTTTATAGCGCACTACGATGTTTTTAGTAGCCGCAGCTTACGTATATCCTGCTGCTTACGGATGATGATAAATACGAGTATTCCGTATTTACCGTGAAACGTTTTTCTCGAAAGCGTGATTATAATATACGTACCACACGACTGCAGGTCATCTTCTGTCCACGGGCGACATTCTACGAAAACCTGTTGAAATAGCACACAAACACATACGCGCGTGCACTAACGCGTTATAAATCATAGTGTTATAACATGTTCGTTATAACGATTGGTATTCAATAGGATAATACCGTGGTTTTCAATAATACAATATTACTTTTACGTTTAAAGAAAAAGTTGGAGAAAAAAAAAATGAAATTCTAATGTTTCCTCGCATTCTCTAAACATTACTTACAAAGAAAAAATGTTCACGTACTCCACTTCGCGATTGAACGTACACAACAACATGATGCGATGAGTATTTAATTAATATTATGATATATGGTGCGCATATATATATAAATGTTATTGTTTAGTTTCAGAACCGCTATATCACATATAAAAACATAAACTGTCAGAATAAAAGAGGGTTTTTCAACTATGAAATATAGATATCGGTTAAACGTTACTCGTGCGAGCATAATGAACAAAGTATTATGCACTGTTGAATTTCAGAGATTACTTTTTATTTTCTAAAATATTTATTTATCCATCGTGTTTGCTCTATTGTATACAATATCAACAACGTACACAGAAAAAATGTATTTATGCATTCGAAATATTATTGTAATGATACAAACGCTTTTTCCTTTTTTCCATCTGAACCGATCCGTGATTTGGAATTAGAAATTTGAATTTACGTGGTTTTCGAACAAAACTATATTATTTTATTGTTGTTGACAAATTACCGAGTAATGTCCTATCTCTGTTGGTGCGGTAGTAATAATAAACACGGTAATATTGTTTGAAAATCGACGTCGGAGACTTTAACGTGAGTGTATTAAATAATATATATATATACCGCACCTCGGTATGTTCCCTGTTTTATCACACAACATAAATATTATTTAAATCATAATATTATTATCTAAATATTTTAGAATTTATAATATTACATTCTTGTTTCATTGATAACATCATTATAATTTTATATCGGATTACTACGTAATGTACAGCATGTTAAATCATTTGCATTGTTACTATTCCAACGTTACATTTATAATACAATAGTCGAGCCAAATTGTTTTTACAGAAATCTAAAAAAAAATTATACATTATCTACGTGTTTGTTGTTTAATATTTAATAATTTAATTAAAAAATAATATCATTAATATTAAAATATATTTGATACTCGTAAATTTAGAATTTGACAGTGTCTACATGTTTGCTATTATAAAATTTGAGCTCAAACTATCATTAGTTACTAAAAGTATGACAAATTAAGGTTATTAAATCTTAAATTAGCCACAACTACTTAAATATAACTAGTGTCAATGGTACCGATTCGTTGATTGGCTAGGGAAATGAACAAGAAAATGAAATACTTATTTGATTATTGCACGGTGTTTATCAAGCAATTCAGTCTAATCGAAATAATTAAGATGTTAAAAATTGTATGAAAACTCATAAGATTATTTTATTTTAAATGCATAATATTGAGTTCGAAATAACAAAAATTTGACAAGAATCGATGTCATATTTACAAAATCTTTTGTAAATATGACATCGATTTAAAAATGAACGATGATGAATTAAAGCTCAAAATTAATCAATTAAATCATGTTCTAATTATATACATATAGACCAAATAAAAAACATTGTTTAAAGTATAAAAATTATAAACTATAAATTATACACATAAACGGTTTTGTGATTTAAGATCTAAATAACCACAAGAATATATATAATAACAATGATATGCAAAAATAGAATTACGTTTTTAAAACTGATTTTTTTAATCGAAATCAATTCTAAATATTTGTACATAATATACTATTATTTTACTATCCTAACACGGAGCTTCCTTTAATATATATTATTTTTCATCTATATTGGCATTATTAGAAACATTTAATAACTTTCAAAGAATTATTTACTATATATTTATTAAAATACTTTTATCATTAATAAATAGTTTATTTGTAGTTCCAAGACCAAGGTCGAGGAATGTATCTATAGGAAATAATTAATTCCTCGAGGAATAATTATATTGATTAGTAGACTTTTCAATTCGGTATACAGAAAACATTTTACAAAAAATGTATTTTAAACGTATTTATATTAGGTATATTTTAGTTTAAAAAACCAAATTTATCAATCCGAGTGTGTACACGCGTAGTTCAATATTATATGTGCAACTCAAGCTGAACAATTAGTTTATAATACAGTAACGATGTACTGAAATTGATTCTCAATGCTAATGCAAAAATGTATTAACTCATATATAATATAAATAATTTTTTTAAATTTTTTTTTTTTTAAGAAATATCAGTGAATGAGCTATTGTTGTTTGGACAATTATTTTTTTCCAATATCGAACCTAACTATTTATAGTAAAATGTGGTGGTTCCTTCTCTCGAGACGAAATAATATTGTTAAAATACTTTAATTTTTCTCGCGTATTATGTGCTTACTATAAATCCCATCCAATAATATAAGATAATTACATTATCAGTAATTTCAACTTTTATACTCAGTCAACTGCCGATAATTGCGATATCATCGTAATTTCAATATTTTTTTCCGTGATTCAAATTAAATGATTCGGGAGCCGAAAAACCTTTTGCGTCTTAATGTGAAATTACGATTTTATTTATTCGAATGGCAAATAAATTAAATTGTAATTTCACATTAAGACGCAAAAGGTTTTTCGGCTCCCGAATCACTTAATTTGAAACAAGGAAAACTTTTGGACTGGAACAATTACTGTGAAAATTGTTTTTGATTTAAAATTGTAGATCATAAAAATTGAATAATGTTAGTTTTCAGGCAATCGTCGAAATTAACCCATTATTTGATGGTGGAAGATTGGTAGATTCGAATCCAAATACAGTAATAGTCAGTCAACGACGAGGGGAAAATTATTGAAAAAATCAGTCAATAAAATATAAACCGAAAATGTCAAGGTCAGTGCAAGTGTGTACAACGTACATTTTGTTCCATACACATTCACCACTGACGAGATGTTTTGATATCGAAAATGACGTTCGAACGGAAATAAAATGAACACTGTTGGCGTGTTGTATTGACTACAGATTTCTAAAATATGCACGTGCAGTTACTCTTTTTATTCCGAGTAATATGGAATGTTATTTTTATATTTTATTTCGCACGCATAAAAATGGCGTATGAAAACTCGCAGAATAGAGGAAACCATCGAAGAATGCGTCTGGGTCGATTTTTTTTCTTCTTCATTCATGGAGGTAATTTATTTCATAAGTGGGATTGAGAAATTATTCGAAAACTGTTGACGATAAAAGACGATTCGCTTTTGACCCGTGATTTATGGAATCTCTGACTAGCACATACACGGTACTACGTGATCAATTATATCGCAAGAAACTCGTTACGTTAGTACAATAAAAATTAACAATATTATTAATACACGAATAATAGAAATGTTGTGTTGACGATGTTCGTACCGTTTTGGTCGCGAACATTAAGCTTTACGCGGATCGCGCGTAATATTTGCGCCCTCGAAAATGTATTTGATCCGGAACTTGGTGATGCGATGAAACAGAGTTAAACGCGAGTACATCATCAACATACACAGTTCAACGGGCCATAGCAGTCTAACACTGCCATCACAAACTTATCCCTCTCTGTTATGCGGTATCTGGACGGATCCTTCTCGATGTATTTTCAGGTCCTTCGTCACAGAGTTCCTCCATATTGTTCTGTTTAGAGGTATTTTACATCTCTCAACTTTCTGTCACCAGTACTTGTTTGGTTATCAGCCCTCCATGCATGTCTTGACCGTTCAAGTTTTGTACTTCTCGTACACGACCGGATGTTAGGTCTTCCATACGGCTCTGGTAATTCGTTGTTATTGGTCATATCGAAAATACATAACGTACTCGGACGCTTCGGTTAGATAAACGGTGACATCGACTTCACGCATTGCAGCGCTCGCATACGGTGTCCGACCGGAAGTGAGAATCCGTGCACGTGTTGTCTGTTGCCATTCTGCCTTCTGAAAATGAAAATTATGCGCGTTTTCACCGGCCACGACGACGTTAAATTTCCAATAAAAAAAAAAAAACCCGATGCGGTGACAATGTTATTATTACATCGACCGATTGCCCGAAACCGAACCGCGCGTGTGTGTGCCGTACTATTATTATTATCATTATTATTGTTATTATATCTCGCGAACGGATCGTCTGCGCGCGGCGAAAGGAACATAACAGTATCGTACGTCACGCGCGTGTGTGTGTGTGTGTGTGTGTGGACGATAGTACATCTGTTTGCCGTCGCCGTGAGATTATTCCGATAGTAACTGATCGGTTTGGATGGGAACGAAGAAAAAAAAAGAATAGAAAAAACAAATCTTAGACGACGACGGTGGTAATAACAATACGATTTAACAATAATGATAGTAGTCGACGACGGTGAATGCGGTCGAGGCGCAGACGACAGCTTTCCCTACCTCTCGAGAAGTGTCTTCTTCCTTCGCGTTTTCGGACACTCTCGTTGTTTACATTGTAACGCACCGCGACGATGACGGCAATAACGGCGGCACGACGAACACCGCGGATGCAATGGTAACAACAATGTTCTGACGACAGCGGGCGGCGCGGCCAGAAAAACCCGACTCTGCGTCTCGGCTCCCCACCACCGGCACCGGGCGACAAGAAGCAGTGGTGGCTTGTGCGACCGGTATCTGCACGGGGAACGCGCGCGCCGGTAACGTGCGCGCCAGTCTGCCGACGAATACGCGTCTGCACAAGTGTGCCGACCTCGACCGCCCGGGCGCGACGAAAAATATGACGTGTGCAGTGGTCGTCGCAACGATTACTATATAGTTCATTAGTTAGATACATATATATATCCCGTGCACACCGCGGTTGTTGTTTTGTTTTTTTTGTGTTTTTGTGTTTTTTTTTTATTTTATTTATTCACTTTTTTCCTCTCCTCATCTTCGGACGTCGGCGTACGT
Organism: Sipha maydis; assembly: GCA_034509805.1. Lineage (NCBI taxonomy): Eukaryota > Metazoa > Arthropoda > Insecta > Hemiptera > Aphididae > Sipha > Sipha maydis. The sequence goes on from JASXSY010001700.1 coordinate 51,493, forward strand.
CGCGCTTTCCATTTCGGACCAGTCTACGTGTTTTCCAGCACCCGCGTGAGTAAAAACAAACTATATTTATTTTCTCGTCGTACCGACGGCCGTGTTCGAAGGTATAAAGTACGAGTTTTACGCGTTTTTACGCCGTCTCTTGGAATTCCGGTTATTTTCTCGACTCGTGCAACGGTGGCGCCGAAAAGTTATTTCTTCCAGAGCAAATCTATTCCGGGTATATACGCACTCGCGCGCGCGCACGCACACATCTCTTTCCGAAAACCCGTGTAGTATAATGCACAAAAATGCGTTTCATAAGGGTGACCACTCCAAAAACTTATAAGGAAACCGCCGTACACAATCATGGCACGGGGATGTTTCGATCCGCGCACTACAATGCTACAGTTTCTTCTGTTTTTCGTTTGAGAAAATCGAGTGTAAACAATGCACGTACGTGTATTATAATTATTGTGATTTACGTTATGAGAAAGCGTTTTATCTGCCCATTCGTTCCGATGAAAACTAGGGGTGTGCTGTTTTAAAACGTATTACATGTGCACCGTCCTCGTCCCTTACTACAAAACCGATCGCTGTCCATGTGCAACGAAGTACTATAATAGGGGAAAACGCGACGAAATTCGACATGTTTAGCTTACCGCACGAGCTGCTTCTTGTGTTTGCAGCGGTTTAATATATTTTTTCTCGAACCGTTGAAAGTTTTTTAATGACCTATCCGTTTTAATATCCGTTTTGTTTCTTCGGTACTCACGTCGCCGAGAAAAATCGAATCCGGGCGAAACGCCAAGTGACCGCGTCGAACACGAACTTAATAGCTTTTTTCGTTCCAACTTTGGCCTGTGATTTGGCTAGGGTAGTCTGCGACCGACTCCGTTCGAATAAATTGTTATAGTAAGGATATAAAATGCGAACTAGAGCGAGAATCACACACAGAAATATAACGTTGATGTGATGTAAATAACAAATCGATATAACTGCACCTAGTGTTAGTCAATTGTCTTGTAATCGGTAGTGTATATTCCTTCGGGGGAAAAATTTATACGAAGACGAATACTTTTCGACTGTTCATTTGGGATTTCTATAATACAGATTTTCGAAAAATAATATTCGATGTTCGACATTTTCAATCGCTCAAGAGTATCCGAGATGGAGGCTTGAGCGGTCAAGTGACGATATCACACTGTTACTATGATTAAAGCTTAATAAAAGATGCAACTCCGTGGAGTAGCATCTAAATACTTTACTTATAATATTATTATTAAATTATTCTTTTTTTCAATCATAAGAAAGTTACATGACTCAAAGGTAGAAATTTCCACTTATGGACTATATTGTTTTTTTCCTGTACAAACAAAATGACAATTTATCCAGACCATATTAGTTACATTCAACATATAATATTATTTAAATGTATCAAAAAAATGAGCGTTTTGTTCGTTTAACGGTACAAAAAATTGTATCATTTTTCAAATGAAATCGAACCGTATGGTTTTAAATAAAAATTACACTAATTCTAGAATTTATCCGAGTATTTATTCCTATAAGATTTTTTTGAAAGCGATCGTTAATAGTCATTTTTAGCTATTTATGACAACATTTGATTACGGGGTAAAAATTGAATGTTAAAGCGATACTTTTCACAAAAATGGCTAGAAATTTTCGTATTTTTTTAAATGTAGTTATTTTGACAAACAATTACACCATTTTTGTTGCCAAAAATCAAACAAAATACACATTTTTTGACATTCTCGAGTTACATGGAAAAATTGAACATTGAAGTGGGTATTTAAATATGTGAATTATATTGAATCACCGTGCTCTGGAAAATTATTTTTGTTTAATAGGGAAAAAATAATGTGTTTTAAACGACGATTTCTACTTCTGAAATATTTGGCTTCTATGTAATTGAAATAACATATATTTACAAAATATTTGGCAGAACCGGAATAAATAATTATTTTTTAATCTTTAGCATTAGAGGTCGAGACCAAACTACTACCGACGAGTAAATAATAAGTAAATTTCCGTTTTAGACGATGCGACCATTTGAGTAATTTTTCATGCAACATTTATGGTGTATAATTGATATTATGTTTATACATTTTACGGCGAAAAGATTATTTTTAAAACAAACTCCAGTGATATCCGGAGAAATTCGATTCATTTCAATTTCTTCTTGGATATCTATCCATATATAATTTTAATTATTAATCGAAACTTTTTTTTTTCTCTCGTTTTCCCTTCTCTTTGTACATAAAATGTAGATTTCTTTATCTATTCCATCGGAATTTGATTGTTATAATAAAATTCAATTTTATTGAAAATTAAAACGAATAATGATAAATTAGATCTTTAACTAAAAATAAAAAAAATATTTCATTTGATGTATAAATTTAACACCGAAGACAAACGAACAGTGTCGGATTGTTGAATTTCAATCAATTTTTAAAATAATAGAAGAAATAGAACAAAATTCACTCTAAACAAGTAATTTTTCAATAAACTCAACAATCTTAGTTGAAATTAAATTTTGTTTAATAAAACCACATAATTTTCGAGTCTGTTAGAAAACTATTAGACCATTTTGATACTAATGAAATTATGATAATCACCATCAAATCGACATTAAATTTTATTATTTTGTTCGAAATTGATAAATTATTAGATAAATAAGTCCAGTCATATTTAATATGACTATTATTTTTCGAATCTCTAGCTGTTTGAAATGTTCTTTTCCTTTCGTGGTTCTATTTCTTTATGATGATCTAATTAACAGGAGGTGTAACGTTCCTTGACGGAATAATTTACGGCTTGCACCGTGTTTATTTGTGGCACAGCACAATATTTTGATCATTATAACAACATCATTGGCACTTAAAGTTAATTTTAAAGTGAAGCTATCGAGCAGTAGCCCGTTAATTAGAGTTTTTTTAGAATGAAATACAAATTTTTTTAGCTTCACAATTATTATTTCATGCTGTTATTGTTTTTTTTTAATTTTTTAATTTTTTTTTTAAATGCTTAATGCGTATACTATGTCGACGTCACTTTACATTGGATTAAATCTGAAATATTTATAACTACTGGAAACTGAATTATTTTTTCATTTCACGCTCGTTTTAAGAAATAAATTTAATAATAATGGATCGATTTACGATATTTTACAAAATTAATTATCATTTTTTAATTTAAATAAGTGTTGCCGACGGATAATGTTCATAAAAAATGGCTGAGTGAAACATTTAGTTTTAATAATATGCTTTTAAATTAGTTTTACGTACATAACTCAATTATAAACGTTAGGATATAGTTTATGCTTACTACATAGTATTCAATTTATTTCGAGGACCTTCTCACATAATACTGGGTAGTCCACAATGTTAATAATAACAAAAAACATAGAACACATAGTCTCGAGTTGTCTATTATAAATGAATGAACCAAAGTGTTTTTCTCGAAAATTATAAAACACAGTTTACGATATGTTGTGATTTTTGATAATAAGTACACTTGTTTTCAATAAAAATATTTTTATTACTATAAGGAAGCTATAAAGAAAAAAAGTGAAGTTTGAAACCAATAACATTGACATCGGCTGTTCAATAAAATATTGACTCGATATAATTTATTATTGGATTATTGAATTTTTTTGAAATCTAGTGTTTTTTTATGACTTTTGTATCCTGCGAACAGGATATAATGAGCATCGTCAACACTCGTTGCGTTTGTCCATTCTTGTACTTATACTTCGGTTGGATTTTAACAGTATAATATTACGAAGGTTTTATAGTATTTTCGAACTCTACGACTGGTATCGTTATTGTTTTTAAAATGTTTAAAATACAGATGACGTGTGTATACAACTGCAGGTATATTGTGTATGCTGAAGGTACATACAGCCAAGCGACCATAATTGAAGTCTCAATACTCGATATCCTCCATGACTCGAGTTATATTTTATGTCCCTTCAACCGCATCGATTTATCAATAATTTGTGTTGTCGATGATTTTTTTTTTTTTTTTTATATCACCCTTGATTCTGTTTTATTCGTATATAATTTTTTTTTGTATTTTCGGCACACGACATTATGCCATACTGTGTACATTATAATATTATAGTGTTTGTCATGTCGTGGTTTGAATAAAACGCTTATAATAATAGCGTTTCAGTCTGCCACGTCTTAGTTCGATAGGTTTGAACGCAATCATAATTATTTTAAAGCATTGTTGTCGCCGTTAATAATATTCAACATCACGCGTTCGTTTATATTTGTATTGATTATTATAATTGTAATTATTTTTTTTAACCATGGCAATGCATATTATTCTGCGGAATCCTACATAAGTTTCATCTGGAAATCATGTGATTATTGGTCTTACAGAACAGTATTTCGCAGCGCGGTTTTTTGAACGGACGGACGAACGGTTAACGGTGAAAATATTATATTTAGCGTAACACGAATACTGCTCGTTAAGATGATTTATCCGTTCACCCCATCATCGCGTGATATTTCCAAACGTATTACGGATATCCGAATCATCGACGAATAGTCAAATCGTTTTGACTTCCAGAGACGGATTGCTGGATTGCGTTGGTATCTTACATGTCACAAACGAGTACCTGTACCTCTATAGACGTCAGAGCAACCGCGACTTAATATTCACACGGCCTCGTTTACCGCCTTCGGACCGACGCGTACAAATAAATTACGCACTTCACTTTCCACCCCGCCGATACGCGACTGTTTGTTAATTTATTTATTTCTTCATATTAACTCTTCGTTAAACATTTGCGTATTGACCACTGCAAACTAGCTCTTTAATACAACATATAATCCAGACCGGTCGGACAGCAATGGATTGATCGTCGTGTCGAATTTGGAACGGTTTTGAACAGTTTTGACTGCTTAAACGAACAAACTAACCTAAAACGCACTTTGGGACGGGTTTTTTTTATCTAACACTATCTACAAACCACTCTAACGATAGACTGGCCAGAAAGTAAATGTCTGAATAAGCTTTAAAAACAACATAAATTTACCGGATTTGAACATTAACACGATAAAATCGAGTACTACTTATACATACATCAGCGCAGATCGTTAATCAGCAAAGCGCCTTGTTGTCAAAAGTGACATGCCGACATGATAAAATCAATTTTTAGCCTGATTATATCAAACCAAATTACCGAACTATAAATATGTAAGATTAAATGTAATGATTAACACGAAGACCTCAATGCATATATTTTCTGGGTCATTTGGGATAAAAATTCTGGTTTGTTACGGAAATAACCTATCTGATGGATGATATCTGAATATTTTTGAGCACAACAAAAAATTACAAAACCAAAATTCTCTAATCGATTCTTTTTCTAGTGCTTCGCTGTAGTTTTTTTTACGTAGTGTACTTTAGTAAATATATTCAAAACATTAGTCTCAGACCAATTACACAAAGCTCAACAGAGCGGGATTCAAAATCCATTATTATTGACTTACCGATTGCATCAGTTTCTAAAAACTAAACCGGTCGGGATAACATCTACCGACTAATTATTAAATAATAACAATTAAACGTAAGAATTCAAATGCATTGCATTTCTGGAAATTCTCTTTATCGTGGAACTTAGTTATAGTATTACAATTAAGAATCGCATTAAATTATTGTATAATGTTATGTACATGAACGTATGCATTTGAAAATATGAATCGTAATACAATAGATACAAGGAAAACAGTATTAATTTTCATTAGAAACCGGTAAAAATAAATTTTTTAAAAAACTTATTAACTAATTTAATTACATTTTTTAACGGAAAATTGGAATTTTATCTTTACCCTAATAACTGATAGGTTTTACTGTGTTCAGTTATATTTCAATTTCGTGTATATTCAATATAATGTAATATATTTATATATTTATTAATAAATTTATATCAGTGTGATGTTGCCATCGATTATATTAAGAGTACATTACTACTTCGACGAGTATCATCTGAATATGGATAATTTTATGATTTAGAGTCTAAATTTTAGACATTGGCAGTGATGAGAAAAATTGTAAGTATTAACAAAGAAAATTTAAATGCTTACATTTTTATTTTGCTTTCGATTAGAAATTAAAATTATTTAAATAAATTGATACCATCGTAAATAAGTAGTACACCGTCAATAGTTACTTCATAGTACTATACTAATCGTCTAATGGAAAATTGAATGTCTCTTACAAAATAAAGCCAAAATTAAATCTTGAATAACTAATTACATTTATTATTTCTCCGCAAAATGATTGAGACTTAAATGTGTACGTTGTATTCCTATGAATTTTCTTAGTAATCTTTTAAGTGCACGCAGTGCCGTAACTAGAATCTTGGGGCCCCCATGATAAGGTATATCTGGGGCCTTATTACTATTGAAGGTTAGCTAAATTAAATTTTTTTCAATATAGACTACTTACTACTTACTTATCAGTAAACGCGTTATTCAATTCTTTCACAATAAAAATACCGTCCAAGTTTGCTTCTATGATAAGGCTCCCTTTGAGTCTTGGGGCCCCGATGTTAGACATCCCCATCCACCCCAGTTTTTGCACCACTGAGTATGCAGCAGAGCCGTAACTAGGGTGAAGCGAGCGAGGCACTTGCCTTGGGCGCCTGAAGCTGGGGGGCGCAAAAATATTAAATGATTAACTTAAGAAAAAGATTAAGAAAAAGTTTTAATTATTGTATAGTTTTGGATTTATTACAAATGATTCACGATTATAAACTAATAGAATCGTATCCAAGTATTAAAATTACTAGCTATAAGGATTTTTCTCTCGATACCCATCATGAAAGCTTTATGTAAAAGGAGTTTCAGCAAACTAAAATTAATAAAAAAAAACATATTTAAGATCTATAATGGTTCAGGAGAGATTATCAACCATGGACATACTTTCAATAGGAACATAAATCGCTGGTAAACTAGATTATGATGAAAATTATTGATTGTTATTTGAAAATATTTTATTATATTTTTATTATTATTTTGAAATATCTAATAATTTGCAAATATAAAATTTATTTGTTTACCATAATATAAGAAGATGATAATTAATAATGATATACTTGCGGCTAAAAATGTTATTTCTTGTTTTGCTTGAAACCTAATTACAATTTTTCAGATTTTTCTGAATCGTATTATACATAATAAAATCTGTGAGTGTGTCAATCCTACAACCTAGGGTGGGGCGCATTGCCTTAGTTCTGCCTCAGGGTAAAAAATAGCTCGGCACGGCTCTGGTATGCAGCGTTATGTAGTATATCTTGTGGGAGCACCATAGCAACTAAGAGGAACTTTTCATAATACTTAAAGATATAACTTCGTTTTTACATTTTTAAAAAGCTGTAGTAAAGCAATAATGGCTTAAAATAATGTAAAATTTATCATTTAATATTTTGTAATTACGATTTAAAGTGTTGCTGCATTGTAATATATATGAGTATAAAATAGATTTGATTGCGTTTAATTAATTAATTAATATTTAAAGAAATGTTTAATGTTTAATGAGCGTTTAATTAATTTTTAAAGAATACATGAAAATAAAATCTAACTGAACGATTGATTCATTTTATGAAAATTGAACTATTTCATTTTTAATTATTTTTTTTTGTAAAATTTATAATGGATTATGAAGATTTTACACAAAAAAAAAAAAACCTTTTATACTTGTTGATAGTGATTTCGGTTTGAATAATTAGTCCGACAATGATTTAAACAACTCTAATCATTCAAAAATTAGATTATAACCAAACAAGACTATAATATCTTAAAACTTCAATACAAAAATGAACGTTAACAATTAACCCATGTCACCGTATAACGTGTTCGTAATTGTTTTTTTTCAAATTAATATTATAATATTTTTACGCATCCGACTCGATGATACACGTAAGTGTGCACCCGAGTGATAATAATGACAGCAGCATGCGGTACTCATATTAAATAATTATACAGTCCATTATAGTAATAATATGTTACGGTCTGATACGCGTAGGCCGCAGGGGATTAAAAATTAAATTTTTCCTTACAGTCGCAGCAGTTTGACATCTTTAACAACATTGTTTTTCCCCACAATTTTAAGGATCGATTCCGTCGCTCATTACACGGCTACCTGTTATCGCCCTGAATCGTCCTACTTACCGTCAATTGACGGTGTTTCTCTTGAGGAAAGACGACACCACCATAACGATATGTGGGTGGGGGGGAATATATAATAATCGTTAACACTTTATTCTTATTTTCCCTATTTGCGCTATTTGCATCCGTAAGTAGTCCGATAATCAAAAACATAAACAGTACCCGCGCGCAACTATCTACTCATCGGCGGCGTCGTGACGTGATGGACCGTGTCGGCACAAGGCCATCACGGTAGCGTTCCTGACGAATGAAACAGCGTTTACCACTGATCGGCAGCGGCGATCGTCGTATTGATATCCGAACCGTGAGTAAGCAGTGAACTACAAATGGGAAGGGGGAGTAAAATATCCTGAGGATTTGGAAAAAAAAACATGTTTTGAAATTATTAGAACAAAAAACGTGTACATCATAAATGTTTTAGCGTGTGCATAAAACGTGGTATTTGTTGGTTACGATGGACTCACAAAATCATTAACTGTTCTTCCGAGGTGGTATAAGAATAGACATTTGATATTGACATAAAAACTATGTAAATAATTCGATCCCCCCCTTCAAATAGAGAATTGTATGTACCGAGTGGGTGCGAATCGAGAAAAAAATATCGACATTCGTGATCAATAATATTTTAAAACGGACAACGTGACGAATGTACGGCGTGTTTCCGGAGCATCGTCGCAGCTACGCCGGTGTACGTACACGAAAAATACGGAACAATATGTACTCGTAAATAGGAATTTACTCGGTATAATAGTAATACGCAGTGCTGTAGTGGAGGGTGTACGGCCGTATACCTTTTGATCGTTACGGATAAACACCATACAACATTTGGTTACGGTCGTATACTCTCCGTTTTAGTGAAATAATATAGAACTATGCATATATGTATATTGTGTAAATTGCTTAACTAAAAGTTAAAGTAAAAGTACAACAGTATTGATAATTAAAAAATAAAAATAAATGTTTTGTTTTTAATTTGTTCGCAATATGTGTTTTGTACACGTAAACCGAAACACCCAACGATAATTGGTTATAACTTGTATTGGATACCCTTCTGGTTTTTTTTTTACGACTACAGCATTAGTAATATGTGCATCGGAGGAACGTTATTATAACGTATTATCTCCGTGCGCGGAGAGAGTGCCGCGTCGTTTTAGGCCAAAAACGGGTATTCGTGGATACGACGGTATCCTGTTGCGCGTGCGGATTCGTGTCGCGTTCGCGTCCGTACGGCTCTACGGATGCGCACGAGAACGGGTTGCGACGACGATTCGAATTGTCTTATTGGAATTGAACGCGTGCCGCCGGCATCGCCGCTGACCCAGTGCGTTGCGGCGCACGTGAATACATTAATGAGATTCGCGCGACGGGTCGGTTGTTCCTACCTTCCTTCCCCCCGTCGCACCGCTCCAACGCCCGCTGCACCGGCGCCGTACGTACGAACGGACGTCACGACGATTTATCGAGAAGTAGAGAAAACAAATGAACAAAACAGCTCGTCGGCGAAAGGAAAGGAAAAACACCGACGGTGCTCGGGCTTATTTTTTACCGGACACGGTGCGTTTCCGAGCAAATCGTTAAAAATACACGCACGTCGACGTACGGTCTTGCCGGGCGCGGATGTTGCGGACGTGTGTACGATGATATCGACATCGTAACGGAGCCGGTTTTATCCGGTTACAACAACGCCCGGGACCTGGTGCCTGCGAAATAGTACACGGACCTGCCAGTCAAACGTCACGTGCCACCGATAGGGTTCGCAGGGAAATGCGAGCAGCCGTAGGAGTTGAACGTTTGGCGTGCATTTGTTATTACGGTTCAATCGGTAATATGCGCGCGTCGAGGGAACCCGAACGTGGTCCCGTTCGCTTCAACACTTAATCGGATTAGCACCTATAGGATTTGCAGTGAAACGCGTGCAGCGGTAGGAATCGACGAACACTAGGTGTGTGCATTGTCATTACGGTTTAATTAATGATACGTGCGCAGCGATGGAAACCGAACGTGTTTCGTTTTTATTCGTTATCATTTAACCGAATTAATCAAGTATTAATGATCAATTTTTTTTTTCGTATTTCTCACTTCCTCCTTTTATACAAATGTATATCCAATAAATAATATATGAAAACAATTTATTTCACTGCGTGCGCGTCCGATATGATATCGACACGATACCTATACGTATTCCATTAAACGGTTTTAAAATCGTGTGAATAAGAGAAACACGCTTATGAGATTGCTAGTCTATTTTACCATTTATAATGTACTATAATATCATACGTTTAAATATTTGTATAGAAAGTAATATTTTTTATCGACATTTTTAAAAGTATAGACTACAATAATAATCGTTAACGAATTTTCAGTCAGTTTAGTATAAGCAGCAATTTAAATATTTGTTATTTGGTAAGTGTCTTAAAAGTTACCAAATAACAAAAAGAATTAAGTGTCTTAAAAGTTTATGTATATTTTCACCGAAAATGCTGATTGAAATTAAAAATATTTATTTAGTTTTGATATTATCTTATTATTATAAGTTATTATTTTTCATTCAGATCATACTACAAAAAGCTTATGTCCTTTAATATAACCTAATGTTCGTTTCGTTTAAAATACAATTAATGTTCAGTACAAAAAAAAAAAAAAAAATGGGCCCTCGGGTGTATAAAATATAATGTGTTTTTCGTGTACCAGTTTGATAGAACATTAAATATGCGACGATGATCTTTATCTTTGCGACGTGACACATTTTATTATTATTAATACTACACAGTTGGAGGTTTCAAAGTCGGTTTAGTTTCGTTGGTTGTATGTTCACGCGCGATATCGTAGTAAAAGCGCTCGCAGGTTTTCCATTCCGTCGCGAACGCGTCACCGTGGCCATTGTTCAATTATCTTATTATTATTATTATTATTATATTAAGTTTTCGTGGTACAATCGGCACTACAGGTATACGCGAAATCGTCGTTAAAATATCGTCGTCTACGGATTTCGATAGCTGCCGCCGTGCTGTGGCCAACGGACCGAATCGTCGTTTTCACGTGTTTTTATTTTTCATCAAAACGATATGAGATTATTGTATTATCGTTCGTGTAATACCAGCGGGTTTACCTACGGTGAAAGGAAAGTAAACGAAATAATAAAAATCATAATAATATTAATGAAAATAATGATAATTTGCGCAAGACGTGTATATCGTACCTAAGTTAGCAGTGATTAATATGGTCCGGAATCAAATATTAAAAAAACCATCGAAAAAAGCTCAAAAAAATGGTCAAAAATGCCTTTTATCCCAATTATCATCTTCTTGAAAATAATCTATACATTTTCTGATGTCCTTCTTTAGGTAACTAATTTTTAATTTAAGATTTTTATTTTGTGCTAACTCATCTAGACATTAAGAAAACAAATTTTTATTTTTTTTTTTATGAATATACAGAGTGGGCTCTCAACAATGATTGTAAACAAATGAATACAAATAATATTCTTTAAGATAATTATAACAATAATAAAATATGGTGGGATCTTAAATTTATAAACAACCATATTTATAAACTGCTATGTTAAATTTAAATATAATAATGATTTCTCTTTTTAATGTATTTCCAGCAATCATTTCAATAATAATTAGTAAGCATCTATTAATTACTTTCGATAATATTACGAATTAGTTGGATTACAATTACCAAGTTGTTAAAATCATGCATTAAAACTAACAAAATTATCACATAATGCTTAGAAGTTCATTAGGAATGAAAAAAAAAATAAAAAACGGAAAATGCAAAATAAAACCTTTGAAGTACCTATTACATGAGACTAATAACGTTATATTTGGAAAGTATTGTCCGATATGATCCAACAAAAAAAAGAAGATGCATTTCGCATTGAAATCCTAACAATAATGCATTTGGTTTTGCGAATGACAACACGCAACAACGACAATATTATGTTATTCCAATATATTTATTGTTCGGAGTATCACGCACATGCATTAGTCGATTCGCTGATGTGATGAAATGGTTGGGAACGTGATCGCTTTGTTGGTTAATGACATTATAACAGCGTTATAGTAATATTGTGTTATTTCGGTGGTTGTTTTGAAATATCATGCCCATAACAGTAGTTTTTTTAGCAATAGACAATTTTTGATAGTGAATCGATTTAAATAGGAATGAATTTGTTATTGATAAGAATAAATAGTAGTGTCAGAACCGTGAAAAGATCGGAAACCGGAATAACAACGAATCAATTCGCATAAAACATCGTATCAGCGGTTCGAATTGATCTTCTAAAAGATCGGATTTTGGAGCTCGATTCAAATGATTCATCACTAGTGCTTATAACAACGGCAAAAATTGCGAGATCATTGTTTTTTCATCCCTCACGTTCAACCCACTGGTCCACCATCAGCAGCAACAGTTGCGCCGAGAGAAACGATAGGTCCCACGAAGCGTGGTAATTTTTACGCGTGGTCATTAACACGGTGCAAGCGGTTTTGCAGGTACTACTGTATTGAGTTGTAGATCAAGCCGAGTGACCCGGAATGACGTGTACAGGAATTTATTATCTTTCGATTACTATTTATTTATTTATTTTTTCCATTTGTGTCAGTTTCCGGTACAACGTTATCTGGTCTATAACGAGTAAAAAATTAATCACTCAACTATTATTGAATTTTCCCGTCGATAAATAATAATTTTATGGCAATATTCCAAACAAAAACCGGTCGTCGGTTAAAATAACTACGGTTTAACCGAAAAAAATCAAAAAAAAAACCTGCGGGCATATTTTTGATTACATTAAAAACCAAATTCAAAATCGAGACCAGAGTTTTTTCCGACCGATTTTTGATCAAAACCCGGATTCAATGCATCTAAGAACAGACCACCTGTCGCGATCTCGCAAAGTTTTCACGTACGTGTAATCCGGTCAATACTACCCAGTCAGACCACTCGGTTCCGAGTATCGCGGCACGGGCAATAGTGATGTCCGATAAAATACCGCTATGTAATAGTGACGCGCTCATATGTGACCGTTCCGTCTGGCGAAACATTGTCTTTGGGACGACACCGTTTCCGGAAATATTAGTTTATCAGAATCATGACAGCAGGCGCCAGTAGTGCGTACACGCGTGACGCGCTTTCGATCTTATCGACCTGTATCGACTTCGCACTGTTTCCGAATCGCGTTCAGAACGTTCCAGTGAAAAATAGCAAATGCCTCGCGCCTTCGTTGAGATGCACGCGTGCACATAAACTTTTGGTTACGCTAAGACGGCCGGTTTTGGATCTCTGTGCGTTTTCTGACCACGGCCCAAATGTTTGACTTCATGAGTGTTAAAAGTTATCTCTTTGTGGTGGTGGTGGTGGTGGTGGTGTTGGCTAGCGCGGGGTTGATCGAACGGCCGTCGAGTCGAGGTAAATTACTGCGAGATGATCGATCGGGTTTCGACGCGTACCGTTTGATCGATTCGACGGCGTACGGAGGACTGTTTGACTAAAATAACGCACGTACACATAGCGTGGCTGAGAGGGAGGGGGGTAAGGGAATGAAAAATGTATGTATATACAACGCGCAGCTGATACGTAATCTACCTGATGCGTTCGTAACATTATGATGGTTATCATAGGAAATCGTAGATAGTATAAGAGAATGACAGAAATAAGATTTTTCACGTGTACAACAATGTACTCAATGCACACCGCTTGATACAGAGTAAAACAATATATTAAGCGGGCAGTAAAAAAAAAAAAATCCAAAAAATTCAACATTAGTGTTCAAAACAAAAAACAGAATGTTTAAGTCGAAATTACTTCTCAGCAGTAGCTTAGTACTTGACTACACACTTGAGTGCTAAATACTTAATATACTACTGCACCCATACCATATACCGACCTCGAACGGATTGCAGGTGTCATTTTTGACCAGCGCATAACGATGTTTTGCAGATCGCAGCTGTAACACCATTTAAACGTACCGTACACGATGCGCATTATTCGCGACCTAACCGCACCGATACGGTCGTATTGCATTTATACCGTCTAGCACGTGTTTTGCAAAACAAAAAAACCCTTTTTTCGATTAACACATCGTTTTACATCTCTACGAGCAATCAGGGTTCACTCGAATTATTACGCCTTGACGTGTACGATGAATGCACGTCGTAATCGCGGATTTGAGTTAGATCAGGATGCAGTACGTTTTCATGGAAGATGATGATACGAAAAACCCGATGATTGATTTATTGTAATAAAATTGGTCAATCGGAACGAAAAGAAATCGATACCTATCGTCACAACAACGAGTGCTCAACGCGAGATTATTGTAATAATAATAGTAATAATATAATGGTAGTACTCCAAGAAAACAACAATGCGATTATCCGTCGAATTTTGTAAGCTATAATTATTTTCATAATTTATCCGTTGACGGACAGTAACATTGTTGAGATGTTAAGGAATATAATGGGAATGCAAACAAACGCAGAGCTGATCGCTCATACAATGGTCGATCATTATTTGTTCGTTATTATTCATAAATCTTCTCAACGGAATACCATATTGAATACTTCCGATTGTATTTCAAACGAATTCTATATGATGTTCCCATGTTATGTGCCTGCACGTAAATCTTGCAGCAATTACAACTGTACAGCGGACCGTGTACGTCATCGATTCGCTTGATATCGTTGGCGCAGGATATCAAAGATCATCCGACATTATTTTTTTCACTTTCACCAAGAACGCTGACGCGTGAAGAAAATTGAAGAAATAAAAATTCTTACGGATTATATACGTATGTGTTATGATTTATAAATGAACCGCATACCGAGTCATGTAGCGCACATTAAACTGTTATTTCCGTACACTTTAATCCGCTAATCGCGTAATGACAGGATACGTAACACGTATTGCAATCCAGCATATGCCAACGGAAACGTCAATCGATTGCGTTTCATGAATATCACATTTTTTATTATGTTTTTCCAGGTACTCAATCGCTCGGCGTTAACAATACAATGTAATAAAACGTGATAGATGACCTTCTCAGCAAAAGCACACATCTATCGGTAAATTATATGGATATAGTGGTTTCCTGGGTTTATCCCATACTGCTGTACGAGCGAGGGTAGAAAACAATGTTACAATGACCCAATGGTATGGGCATATTATAATACCGTCCGGTTACGAGTATTGTCATTGCTTTGTTATTTTCCATCGTTGTTTACATGGAATTCAAACTTTGATTTGAGTAATAACGCTCGTATACGACAGTATAATATCGTGTACTCGTGTGACTCGAAATTGTTTCTTTCATTCGGAAAAACGGCGTTTTTAAGTTTAAATGCAATTTGAATAATTCGCTTTTCATCCGCTATTTCGCAGTGCAATAGCTTAATATCGTATAACATTATATTTATCGTATCAGCTGAATTACCAGGCTTTACCCGGGAGATATTTTACTATTTTTGATAGAAGCAAATTCTATTCCATCGTAGAAAAAAATGTAGATAATACATACAATAATAATACACACGATAATAATACGTATTCATTGTATATTCATGTATAATTCATGACGAGATTTATTTTATTCATTTATCAATTTTAATATTTATTTTTACTTCAGTTGGTTATCATCAAAATCAATATCTTGAACCGAGTAAAATTTGTTCTATGTAACCAAGCAATGAAAACATCTAAATAAACACAACACGCTACCCTCCACCTTCCGTCGGGATACCACTACGGCTGATAATCCTCGTGATTCTGCCAATTTGTTATCTAAATACTTCTATTCCATGTATAATTCCTCAATTTCTTCACCTTTTAATTCCCCTCCAAATAATAGATATCCGTACGAACTTTCTTCTAATTGCCTCATTACACTTGATGATGTACAACTTGCACTTCACTCACTAAAAAATAACAATTCTAATGGACCTGATGGTATTTCTGCACGTTTACTTTATAATTGTCAAGACTCCTTAGTTTACCATATATTTCTGCTCTTTTGACAATTACTCGATGAAGGTATTTTTCCTACTGTGTGGAAGACCTGCTCTGTTACCCCTGTTTTTAAATCTGGTGATCCCTCACTTGTTTCTAACTACAGGCCTATTTCTATTCTCCTCCACATTTCAAAACTACTTGAGTCCATTGTATACAATAATATCAAAAGAAATCTTAACCATATATTAGTGGCTGACCAACATGGTTTTCATCCTGGGAGATCTACTACCACCTGTACCTTAGCTCTCACGTCATATATTCTTGAGAGCTTTGAGTCCGATTGCCAAGTTGATGTTGTGTTCACTGACTTTAGTCAAGCTTTTGACTCGGTTATCCATAGTAACCTTATCTCCGAACTGGAATCACTCGGTATTGATTATTAACATGGCTTTATTTTATCTTATTCGGTATTGATTATTAACATGGCTTTATTTTATCTTATTCGGTATTGATTATTAACATGGCTCCAATCTTATCTTAGTCCAAGAATGCAATTTGTGAAAATCCATGGTTAGACGCAACACTAGCCTTTTCACGTCCCCCACTTGTCTTCGTTCCCTTTATTTCTCTCTTGTCCGCCCTATTTTGGAATATGGGATTGTTGTATGGCATCCATATTTGGCTAAAGACTAATTATGCTTAGAGCGAGTTCAAAACCGATTCCTATCATACGCTGCTTTTCTGCTTAAGATCGTTCACCCGCCCCATGACTTTACATCCATTAGATCTTCCTTGACTATCCCTCTTTTTTCTTTTCTCGCCGTATAGAGGCTGACCTTTCCTTTGTCACCTCTCTTCTTAATGACACAGTTGATGCTTCTGACCTTCTTTCCTCTATCTATTTCCGCGTTCCTGTACATTACACTAGAAATCACTCTCTTTACCTTGTTCCTTCTCACCGTCTCAACTACTCTCATAACCATCTTTTACACAGAATGCTCCGCCTGCTCAATAACTTATAGATCATGATATATTAAATTTATATTACTTAAGTTAGTTAGTTTTTAGTCGTATTATAATGTTATGTTTTTATTTGCACTAAATATTTAGATTGCACTGTAAATTACTATGTTTCACCTTGTTTTTTATATAAGATTACTTTATCACTATTATTACTATAACCTCTTCTGTATAACTTCTATTTTAAATCTCTTGAATTGCCGATTAGCGTTAAATAAACAAACAAACAAAACATGTAAAAATCCAGTTCAATGCCTGAAATTATTTCGATTATTAAAAATGCGATTTTCAAAAAAAAATCTTTTTTAATGCGTTGGTATACGAATACATAGCACACTCTTTCAAAATTTTAAACAAAACGCTTTGGCAGTTTTGGTCGTAAATTTAATAGGAAAAAATAAATCAGTAGACGATGGTTGGTATTGATTTTAATTTTTTCAGGCAGAACTTTACCTTTGCGTTAACCTTATAATATCCTGGACTTCGTTGAGATGTCTATAAAGGTATACAATTTGTTTTATTTTGAAAATAACGGATACAGTTTCGATGCAAATAATGCTAAACCGATTAGGTTTTAACTTGCAAAATTCATGAGTATGTATCCCGTGCGTTATTCAGTTATGCAGCGTGTACAAAAAGTGTTTTTTTTTTTTTTTTTATAGTGCTTTGCTCGTCGAAATACAAGTATGTTATGTTCTATCACTACGTTCCGTGGCACACGAACAATTTTACGTTTTCGAAATAGCATTAACACGCGGCTTACATTTAGGTGTAATGGGATAGTTGTTGATAACTTCACGTCAATAATGTTTTTTTTGCGTAGATACATATTATAATAAAATATTACATACGTGAACACAGTGATTTACATTTTGTTTATTTTCCTTTATATGTTTATTTATTTTTTTTTTTTTACGTTGAGTATTATTGTTTATCTATTCACGGTGTACATTGACGGACTGATGTGACGTGGTCTATGATTGATACGTTCAATTTTTAGCGTCGTCATTTTTATTATTATCTTAAAAATGGGTTATGTGAGCATATCCGTTGCTTATGTACGTGTAGTTTATTGTGCACAGTTTTTTTTGTTTGTTACATACATAGGTGCTTTGAGATAATGTGTAAACTCTTCCGTTATGAATAACACCGTTCCCATAGGTTTCTAATATCGAATTTATCTCGTGCGCAGTGTAAGAACCCTGTACGATTTTGGAATGCCGAAAACAATTCACCTGCAGAATGAAACTCTATCGCGCGGGTCCGCGTCATTTTTTACTTATTACACTGGGCTGCCAGCGGTTGTACCGACATCTCAGCCGTATACATTTAGTGTCCAAGTATTTCAAAACAAAATCGCATCATCACGACAGTGTGATAAGAATACGTTTACGTTACGTGTTGCGTGCATTCGGAGTTCTGAGCCAAACAAGCATTGTATCGACTTTACACAATGCCGTTTATTTTCATATTATTCTTTTCTTCCGAAAACACGTTTGTTCCACGTTGACACTTTCGAGTCTGCGTAGACATTGCTCGACAAACGACTCATAGGAACAGTACATTATGCATCACCCAAGGTTAGAAACCCGGAAGATAGTCAGCGCCGTCCTAAATAGCACAAGATTTGGAGTATGCGTTTCAAACTCCCGCACGAGTCCATCAACTGTATGATATATATTGTATATATCGTATTGTGCAATATCGATGGTATTCAGTCTGAGGAATAACAAAAGGACCACCATATTCTGCGCGTCGTGGAAATAATGGGTTTCCGTTTGTAATAACGTTTTCCCATGCAAAATAGATCAGAGCCACATGAAAATATTGGGTTGTTTGGAAAACACCGCCTTCAACTCTACATCGTGTTCTTACAATCGTAGTTAAAAATGTGCATCATAATTTTGAGTATTACAGGTATATAGTTTCATTTGAGTAAAATTAGGAGCGTTTCGTAGTTTAATCGTGCAACGAATTCACTTTTAAACGGACACACGAACGATTGTTTGCTAAAAATGCTAAAAATTTTATTGTATAAAGAGTTCTCGATGATCAAATTAATTATTTCATAAACTATGACGGATTGTTTTTTTTTTTTTTTTATTCATTGTTCACTGTGATTAATGTTTATTTGACAAACAATGAAACGTGTTATTTAAATCTCGGATTTAGAATGTTTTCACGAAGACAACTGAAACCCATTTCATGTCTTCAATCACAACAATACACGTTCAGAAGAATTACGTCTACTGGTAGATTTTATTATTTAACAAAAATTCTTTAACCGTAAAATATTAATGGTATAAAGGGTAATATTAAAAAAATGATTATGTAAATAATTATTTGACATCCGTGAGTGGATAGTATTTTAACGCTATTTACTTTGAAATGCTATCTTTACGTTGAAAAGTTCATTGCTGAAAGGTGTGAAGTAATTAATAATAATATTATATTTTCATGGAGATAATATGAAGTTAATCAAGTGATATTTATTTTATACCAGAGTGACAGATATAAGACGACTATGATAAATTATCCATGAAGCAAAAGAATGAACGGCTTGTAACACAATATATTGTATATATAAAAAAAAATCTCGACAGCAAAGTAATACATTTTTTATGTACTTAATTTTAATCCGACTCTATACGCACAACATACTGAATTGCAAAAAATCTATCGGCAAAAACTTATATTCAACCCTTGAAAAATATATTATTTTGTGTACTATTACCTATATGCTTTTTGTATTCGAGGAAAAATGATACTTTTTACGGTACTTATAACGTTTACCTATATTTAACAAAACCCGTTTTGGAATATACGAGCCAACTGCGGGATTGTTATAGACATTTTTTAAAGAATGAGAAAATGTTTTATAGATGATCGTATCCTCGTAACTTTGTTCTCACGCTACACCATCGTTTACTTGTTGTTTCCATAGTCTAACGAACACATAACGTAAGTCGATAAAGGAGAAAAAACAGAACTTTAAAACAATTAAAACCAAGCATTGATTGAAACTTTTGGATGTTCTGAAAAGTTGAAATTAATTTCACTGTACCAATATTTTATCACCATTAAATGCATCGATTGAATTCAAAAACATTATTAGATTTGAACCGGCAGTAATATTGACTAGCGTGCAAACGATGTCACTGCAAATATTCGTCGTCGTAAAGACAATCGAATTAGATTCGTTTTATCGGTACGCACTTTACGCGGACCAATACAATTACGTTGTGAATTGAAAGTGTCATCCTGATTGATACCGCTCCATGCCTTTACCTTCCTCCGCCGTCGAATAATGTCGAATTCGTAGTCGAAATAAAAATGGACCAGAGAAACCTAGAAAACCATCTCGTTTAGTTTATAAACATTTCGGCAGCGCGTTCGAATTATTGTCCTCCGACAGGTTTTACTAATTTGATTTACAACAGTATAATATGTCAATATATTCACGCATATAGTACGCCTGTTAAAAAAAAAAAAACATGCAAATCTGGGCCCTAATAATAACTAGGTCGTACTGAATACGCACGCGTGTCGGTCATGGGACGTTCAAGTTTTAAACTATAAATTCAACGTTGCCGTACCACGTATGTAAATATATCATACTAGTCGTTTTAATCTCTTAAAACGTAGGATTTGGTCCAAGAACAAGTTTTGAACGTATCAGAACGTTTCAGAGCCTCGGAATTTCAACTTTCGGAAAACTAAGTATCATTTAAATCAAATTTATTATTTTTACGCACACCCGTTGTACGAGGTCTAGATACGTGCTAAGACGTTTTATCGTCCATCAGACCTGCTCCCAAACTGCGTTTAGATGGTATATCGCAAGGGTAACCAACAGGTCGATTGCGACTTCCTTTCATTTATTTATTTTTTTTCATTTATTCAGAAAACAAATAAATTATTTGTTACTTATTTATCTATTTATTTGTTGTAAATTTTATATTTTCGTTCGACCTACGAATATAGGTTTTGGATGAACAGCAATTAATAAAAACTATACGTAGTAATAGTATGCAGTTACAAACAACCACGTAACTATGTAACTATTTAGGTGTAGTGTACGCAATCTAATGGATATTCCGTATTAAATAATGATCTTCATTACCGTTTCTATAAATCGGTGAAACATACATTAAAACACGTGTTACGCAAAATCGTAAAATTAAAGATGTTATTGTTTTTCTAATATTTTAAACAGAAGAAATAATTAGAGTGTAACGCGCAGACGCATAAAATATATTTTTGATAAGTGACACCTAGAAAGACTTAAAAGTCGATCGCAAGTCCATACAAATTGCCCCCTCCTCTGTTGTATCGTTGTATCTGCTGTACTGCGCGCGTGTTTGATGACGATACGGTTATTACGCCGTGACCAGAGGAGCTCGAACGAATGGTTTCGGTCTCAACGGTCTTCGGTGACGCGTGGTTACGTGCACTTCAGTGATCTCGTATCGATAACGATCACCATATTATTATTATTATCATTATCATTATTACGACCAAACGTTTATCGTGGCAACGAACGGGCGATACGGTGTTTCAAGCGGCGCGATACCACAAATAGGGATTTGGGGGTTCTTATTTTGAATTTTGAGAATAACAAAGAATCCTACCATTAAAAAAGGGGGCCTCTTAAAATTATACATAAGGGTTTTTAGGAGTGCAATGCAAGGATAATACACTCCTCACAGCACCGCTAAGTGCGGCACTGATTTTAGGCAATTTTAATATATATATTTTTTAATTTGATTGATCTAAAACTTAAAAATAAACACAAAACAAGAGTTTTTTTAAATCTGAAGTACAAGTATAAAAGTTATTTACCCTTCGTATAAGTTATACAAAATAGTATACATAATATATAACGTTTTCGTTTAGTGTTAAATTATTGGCGACCCCCAGGTTGCATATCACTGGTGTATATGTTACGGTCCAGATGGACAAATCAGTCATTGTAATACAATGTTTGGACATTGCATACAATGTCTAAGATATTTGGGTAAAGTAAACAATACATATTTAATTCCTATGTAGACTAGTCATTGTATACAATGCTAAAACTGGTGTGGGCAATGTGAATATTTGAGGTATTTTAGTGTATTATATTTTATAATTTCTTTTAGACACTGTTTCTTACAGGTTACAATAACTTTTATCAGTAGTGTCATTAGTAGATAATTAATAATTAAGGTTATGCCCGTTGCACTTGAGGTCAAAAATGTGAAACAAGGAGATGCAAATGTAAAGCTTTTGGAATTTTATGCAACTCTAAATGCCACAATGGTAATACTTGTAAAAATAAATAAAATATAATATAAATAAAATATTCTCTTTTTTGTTAAAAATAAAATTATGTAAGATGATGTTATACGTATTTTGTTCACTTGGCACTATCAGTGCCGGTAATCGTATATAATGTCTGGTTTAGTGAATAATTATCTACATGGCTTGAGTAATTTGGATATTGTAAACTTTTTCCGGTCAGTGTTTACAATGAACATTTATCCACTTGGGCCGTAACATATCATCCCGGTTTTTTTACGCTCGAAACGCAGAACCTAATCATGACGATTTGTAAAAAGTGAGGACTGTCACGGGACACGTTCTGTGTAAACGGGTTCATTATTTGATAAATTTATTTTTTTGAATGTCGACTAAGCCCACATATATTTGTCGGAAAGCACGTCCGACGTATAACGCGCAGTATAACAATATAATATGATGTTGAACAAATGAAAACGAACAGAATACGTCCTGGGCAGTAGTTCGGTATTTAATATTAAAACGAATGCATACGAACAAGATCGACGAAGACGAGGGTTTTTGTGATCGATGCATGACGCGAGGTCAGGGTCGTGTCAGGATCGCGGAACACACCTGTGGATGCGTGATCACGACTGTTCCAAGCCCCCCCCCTCTCAATCACATGATGAATGCAAAACCGGAGGGTCATCGGAAAATATGGGGTTGTCAACGGCCGTTCGATAACGACTGTCGTGAGGTCCGTACCGGAAAACGAAGTGTGGATCGGAATCCAAGCGCGCGTGGTTCGCAAGAAAACGGGTGAGCGACGGCTCAGAAGAAAATATGTGCGGACGCACACCGGTTACGTAAACCATTGTTTAGCTTTCGCGTGCGCGCGAGATCGTTACGAGCAGAAAATGATTAACGGTCAGAGTTCCCATCGCGTTATAATTATGTACATGTATATTACTGTAATCGACGAACGAAGTAATTTAATAAAGCATTACGTACGCGAACGGTGTAAATTATGTGTGAAAAAGAAAATTGAATAAAAAAATATCCTGTTTTGAAAACCGCAAACGGTAACAGTTGTAATAACGATAATGTTGTAGTTCAACGTTTGTTTTAGCGACTTATTATTAATTACTGACTACTACTACTACTACTACTACTACTATTACCATTACTACTACCGGTGCGCGATCCACGTGAACCGCGAGCGTTTTCGTTGCTCGTGTGAGATGGTTCGATGCGAATGACCGTGCGACGTTAGTGGGCACGCGAACGCAATGAAGTGGGCGCAAACGATCGATGGCACCGAGCGTGTACGAAAAACACGTTTCACGTGCCATAGGAACCGTGCGCCGAACGACGTTTCGTGTACGGGACATCAATCGCGGGTTTTCACACTTTCTCTCGGCCGAGGTCGAGTACCCTCGTGGACCGCAGCCGAGTCGTCAACACGACTGGGGACGTCAGTACCGACATTGAGATCGATAACCAATAAGTAGCGCTGGGACAATATAACGTGCGTCGTATTGTGTTACGTGAACGTATTTTAGCTGTCAGATGCATTTTAATATTGCAGTAGAAATACATGCCTGCAATAATGTCCATTTAGTCGGTAACATGTGAATAATCGTGATGGGCAACGATTAAAGGTACGCGTTCGAGAAAAAAAAATAGCTGATTAGGTTTGCGGAAATCGTTTAGATTACTTCGTAAACGGGTACGCCGATACAAGTCAGTAGGTTGATCGGTCGCGAAACAAATCTCCCCGGGACCGTACTGTTTCCCAGTGCGCATCCAATGATAATCGTGTTGCGCGTATCGACGGACGTGTCTTGCGTACACCCTTAAGGGGGGTGGTCCGACGTCGTTCCGGCTTCCATTTGCGCGTCTCTTAATACGGTGCTACACGATGTGTCAAATGTTGGTTCCAACACGGACGTGCGCAAATGTCAACTGAACACCGGAACCGAGGTTCGGCTCACGGATGCATTTTCATGTTGCACGCATACTTCCCTCCAGGGTGTACGTCTGTGCGCGAGTATATGCACGCTCTAGAACGCATTCGATGAAACGTGAGAAAAGAAAACGGACGATGTGATTGCAACTGTAATGCCTCTGTAATTTTACCGTCTCGCAGCGAGTTACTCTTTCGAGACCCGCATCCGACGGCGGGTACACTTCTGCGCCGGTCGAAAACGCCGGATTTCAGCGGCAATCGTGGCCAAAGTTTTGGAGGTGTTGGACGCGCGTCGTATGGCGGTGCCGCCTTTGTCGACAAGACACGCGCACCTGGGGTGACCGCGGCCGAACGTTTCGGGAACGTATTGCGCGCGCGATCAACGACGACGGTCGGCGCGGGAACAGTAACAATGCGAGTAATGAAAAAAAAATAAATAAAAAAATATTATTAGGAAAACAAACGAATGCCGTCTAATAGACGCTTTCTCTCCCGTTGGGTCTGGCCTGTTCTGGTCGTCGCGGACGCTCTCAGTCGATCCACTCGGTCGAATCGCACTTATTTAAGTCGAACTGCACTTGGGCCGAAGAAAAAAGATAATGGTCGAACTATACTCGGGTAAAATCATATTGTGGTCGAAATGCCCTCGAACTCCAAAAAGGTATTTCAACAAAAATATCGTGGGATTGAAGAGGTTATACGTTTAGAAAACATTAATTTTTTTCATTTACATTCATAATTTTAAATTTTTTATTAACTTATTTTAATCATTTTATGTAGTCATCAAATTTAATTCAAAAATTGATTCTGGTAATACGCTTTTAAACATATAAGTCAACAGGTTTTCCAGTATCTTTAATTTTTTTTTTCGTGATACAAAAACCTATAACTCTCCCGCGATTGAAAGGGTGACCTCCCTAAACACTCGTATATTTCAGTGTAACCCACTCGTATTGAAAAAAATGTGTCTCTGGATTTGGTGCGCGGGATTAAGACAAAATTCACATGTCTATGATCTCGGCACATGATGTAAATATCAATTTCGATCGTTCTTGTTCGGTTTGTTATGACTTTCACTTTGCCCGGGAACAATCGAAATCAAAATTTGGTTCACGGAACTTCGTTTTTCATCTTTTTGCTAAAATTTCAACCTACTCTGTAGGATTATTTTGGCTAAATTATGTCTGCATGTGTGCAGATTAGTAGATAGGGCATACCCCTACGGCTCCGTGTTGTTCTGGTACTTGTTGTCTTTTTCTCTTCTCACCCGAAATGTTAGCTCTTCGATCGAATTTCCATAAATGTAGA
This sequence comes from Sipha maydis, assembly GCA_034509805.1. Classification (NCBI taxonomy): domain Eukaryota; kingdom Metazoa; phylum Arthropoda; class Insecta; order Hemiptera; family Aphididae; genus Sipha; species Sipha maydis. Next base: position 77,179 of record JASXSY010001700.1, read on the forward strand.
AATCAACGTGAAGGTGACACGTGAGGGGAAGGGTTACAGAGTGGATTAAAGTGTGTGACGACAATAACGATATTACGTTTTTTTTCAGATCGGGTTTCCAACGATGGGCTCGAATGCCGTGTCCTTATCAGTGGCCATAATCATCGTCGCCATCACGTCCATTGTCACAACCAATGGTGAGTACAATGAATAATATAATTTAACGTCATGGTCATCAATATACGATAACCTATGTAATCGGGACAAAAGAAATGTGATCGGATTTCAAAAGCACATTATAATTGTGTAACACAGCGTTTTTCAACCATTTTAAAATTCGCAGCCTCCAGAATAGGCAAAAAAATTAAATCAGTCATTTTACGTAAGCATCCCCCTCTCCATAAATTAAAAATTAATTTAAGCTTTTATCAGTTTTACCACATAAAAAATATAGTTAACATAAAAAATATTTGTTAATCATTAACGAAACAAAAACACGAGTTTTTGAACTGCTAGATTATTTAATTAAATGTATAGTGTACTTACACTACAAACTAACTTTTTTATTTTTATTATTATGGTTGTGTATTGATTTTTGGTTTTAATTGTCTTAATCTAAATAAAAGATTGTTTTTCTACAACGGTGTTTGATTATTTCTGACGTATGCGATTCCTAATCATGTGGTTCGTGATCCACCGGTTAAGAAACGTTAGTGTAACATAATGTTAAATCTTGTAGCTGAAATACCAGGCCCATAGTAGGATGAAATCTATTCTAGCACGTCAACATTTTTATTTCAGTGAATAAATCTTTATTTATGAAAAAAAAAATAAATTAAGGTAAATCGACTTTATAAACTATAATCAGGCCACTAATATATTGAGGTATTACTGTTTGTTTAATTTATTGTTCAAAATAAAACCTAACGCTTCCTTTACCAAACAGAGTACAAACCTTTTGTATTATTAAAATAATCCTAATTTTAATTGCCCTCTGTAGAATGAATGTGACTATTTTTAATAAATCTGCAAGCGCTTTTTTTTCCACTTTTATAAAATTTTAAATTTTGCAGCATGTTTCATTTCTGACGTGGTGTAGAAATTTCCTAATGCTGTAGATTTACGTTGTTTACTTCGAGTGGAATATTCCGCAAAACATTTCTTTGTATTTCCAACATTATTGTACTCGTAGCTTCTATAAAAGTATCTATATGTTCTCCATATATCGCTTTTATATTATCAAAAATATACTCCCTTATTTTTAGTGACCTAAATTTAGTTTCTTTTTTTCTTACATCTTTAAATAATAACTTGTTAATTTCCTTGGCTGTTCTGAAATAACTTCAATGTATTGTAGAAAACAATTAATTTAAATTTGATTGGACGGGGTCGGATCAAGAAAAGTATAAAACTAAAATCTTAGTATTTTATACGTTAACTTAAAATTTTTATTTTTATTTTTGTTATTTATCTTTTATTGTTTAAATGATATGTGTATTTAAGTTTAAAATTGTACCTGATACACTATTATCGTCCATGTTGATGAAATAATGCATTTCGATAAAACGAAATAACTTACTAAAATAGTAAAAACTTTCAAATCAACAGATTTTACCTACACGGCGAATAATATCAAAACGATAACTAAGCATGTCCGTTACAATTCTTAATACGGTTCGATGTCGGTTGCGCGTCATGTGCCATGACATTTTAATTGCTATTAAAATTAGAATTAGTACGGTGAGATAAACACATCGAGACCACAATAATGTGTATTAATTTTCAATAATATGTAAAGAATATAAAATCATTATTATATCTTGTATTATGTACAATTTTTAACTTTGAATTTCGGCATGCTAGAATTGATTTCATCCCACTGTGTGGCTTCGTCCTGGTAACATATGGTAAAAAATTCACTCTCTACACGGCTATTTTGTAAAACTGCGTCAAAATCAAAAGCTTGTTCAATATTAAACAAAATAAAAAAAACCTTTTTTGTTGGGCTGTAATAATATTCAGTACGTTCTGTTTCCGCTACAAGTATTATTTTATATATCGTATAAAAATAAATTTATTCGAAACTATATTCGTGTATAAATTAATTATACAGCACTTCAGTCTCGCCGCAAGAACGAACATTACTTGACTCAGTGATGTACAAAAAAACATCTAAATAATGTTTTTTGAATGGTTGCATGTGGTTTTTTAATCAAATCCTGTTGTATAATACATAATAATGTACACGGGTGCGTTCCGTATATGTACCAGATGAAAAGAAAAGTCATCTCGTTGGTAAACAATACATTATGCCGCGTGTTGTTTATTAATAGAAGTAATACATTTCGTGATATAATAAATGATTTGTTCGACGTAATTAAAAATGTTTCATTAAAAAATATATAGAATTATCAAAATCTATTGTTATATATTATAAAGTTATAAGAACATAACACTATATTTTGACGAACATGTCGAGTTCTATCTCGTGTATAAGTTAGAAGAAACATTTTACCCATCATTTTTGTTCCGAACTCGAATTATAATTTATAGATTGTTATACATCTATGTATATGTTTGTGAAAATTAATTGCTAACCGTACATTATGATAGAACATGTCCGAAACGCAACGAATCGATACGCAGCGAAGAAGCGCGAAAACGAATGGAAAACATTCCATTGGGCAAAAGATAGAACACATACGTAAATGATATTATGTTTAGCGTGCAAGTAAGAGCGAATAAATAATAATTACCGAACGAAGACGTCTCGTATGAGTCAAAATGTGACGAAACGTACAACAACAATGAAACGCGGTAGTATAAGTATCCCATTTCAATTGCATTAACGTGAGTTCAACAAAAATTGTGATGGATCTCTATCGAAGTGCCTGATAATTTCACCAATATATTTCATACATAAAATTCAAATGAAACACTTAGCCACTGATTAATTCAGTGTACAGAAATAACGATGAATTTGACATTTTGAGAAAATGTATTTATCACTCTATTTGAATAGTTGCACTAAGAGATTTTATGAAAACAGTTTTAGGCCCTAGAACGAAAAATGCACATTAATAAAATATACAAAATATATATTTATCGATTGCCTAGAAAATATTTTTTCTTGTTTTATACGTTGATTTTTGTAGTCACCGGTATAAATTAATGCAGTATAAATAGATCAAAATAAATACAATTAGTTTATACGGTGCACTTTTTTCAATCCAAGACTGTTAATTTCATCTAAATAATAATCGCTTTGGTCTAGAACAGTAAAATATCTCGGCCGGGTAAAATCGGCTATTTCAGCTGGTTCATTATCGAATGACTCGCGTGTCTCATTAGTATTATACTTTTAAATTATACATACATTATCCATTTCATCGTATTCAATTAAATACACGAGTATTTATGATGACGGATGCAATGTTTATTAATAATGTTCATTAATGGCGTATCAAAAAAGGAAGTAATTCGTCTTTAATGAATAATTTAAAGTACCTGCTTTATCCTCATTATGTTTATCTATGTTGAACTACGTTAAAATATATGGATTAACAATAGCTGTATCGAAAAAGAAAGAATATTCGACACTATAATTTTATATTTCTTCTGTTTATTAGGTTCATTTTTTTTTTTTATTATTTGTGTCAAATTAGTCGACACAGTTCATATTTATGTTGTAGTCCTTCAATATATTAAGATATTGGATCACTAATGTTGTTCCGTCTTTCGATTTTATTTTGACCTCAGTTACACTGGTTGGATTATGGAAGTTCGATAATATACTGAATAGGCACAGCGGGTTAAAATTTGTATACCTATATATTTCTCTGAAGTCGTCCAAATAATCATGTTTTATACATTTATACTCAAGTAATGTCAACATTTGATATGTTTGTACATAGTGTACCTACAAAAATTCAAACGAAAATAATGCTACGAAAATACTAATAATAATTATATAAATACGTGAATACTACGATATGGCTATCAGAAGACTAAAACCGTTATAATAACCCGGAAAATGAAAATAATGGGTATATTTACAATGAATAAATAAATAAGAATCTGATAGTAAAATATATTTTAATCTACTTATTATTGGTAAATAGAAGAATTATTTCTAAATGGTGGGTTATTTTTCGTCCCGCTATGCCTCAACAGCTCTAATTTTGGTGGGACGTATTATGTACAGCTACGAGTATGCTAAGAGAGTTAACTAATCCGTGGGAAATAAGAAGCATTAATGATGAAAGTAACAAAAAAAAAAAAAAAATGTATAGAGAAAAAAATATTCGATAGAAATTTATTATGTTTTTAAGTTTTTTTTTTCTTTCGTTCCGTTATCGTCGAATTTTGACGACGAAAAAAATCGCGACAGGTGGCTGGAAAATTATGCGCGGTTATCTGACGGAAATCGAATCGCACGGCTCTCGAAGATTAAACAAACCGTTTTAACGACTTCGAAATGGGTGTTGGCGGATCACTGTCTCGTACCGATTATTATTTTCTGCGCGTTTATACACGGATATCTCGCACGCACACTGTGCCGTAGGGTTATACGAAGTTTCGTTTTCAACCGAACGACGCGTCCACCGCAGTGCCATCACCTATTTCGGCGCGTAAAATGGTTCCCGAGCAGTTTCGAAGATTTCCGCATGCATAATTCATCACACGAGAGAGTAGGTCGTTTTTCGCAAAATCACCGTCAACATGTTTTAACCGTACCCCATGAGCGTCGCGATAGAAGTGCAAAGAGGTGCATTTGCACTTCCGGGATTAAAAAAAAAATAAAAATAAAAATAAAAAAAGATTTAGAAATGTTAGGGCGGATACGCTATTGTTATGATAATAGGAATTTTCGGTAGCCACTTGCGTTGATTTGTAACTGTCGGAAAGAACGAAAATAATTTTGTACAATTTATAAAAAAAAAAAATGTTATGTATTTAACTTGAACGATTTAAGCGTGGTGTTCAGAAATCAGCGTACACACTGAACTCTCTTCCCCCGACGAAATTCCTGGTGGCGTCTATGCCGTACGCCGAGGAGCGATCTATGCGATGGATTGCCGCTGATGACGTCTTGCGTTGCACGGACGACGATCGCGTTTGGCGTCGGCGAGGGACCGAGAACCGCGTTAAAGTTTGCTTCCAGCCAACGACTGACGTCTTCAACGATGATTGACTATGCGGATACGTGGCCCGTGTTGAAAATGATTTGTTTTGCACACGTGCCGAAACGGGTTTTTTTTTTCTTATCGCGTTGGGATAAGGTCGATAATGAATCGCCACGCGTTAGCTACGCTGCTGACACGTTTGGAAACCCGCGAACTCGCAGTGTAATCATGCCGGGGTCGCTCGGCACTGTTTTGAATATCGTTGCGAAACGTACGCATAAAATTATCGATATCGTTAATATTGTTATTGTTATCGTTATTATAATACCAGGTCGACATTTCGTAAAAATACAATTTAATCCACCTTGTTGTTTATGCGCGCGTACGCGATCCCATACGCGTACCCGCGGTTTGTTTTCCACGGACGTGATACGTAATCATATCAATAATAATTATACATGTGTCGCGCCTACACGCACCGAATTCAATCTTGACCGCATTGCGCGGTACGTGAAAATGGGGTACGAGTTTTCACCGGGCTTGTACGAACGGACAAAGATTGTCCGTGTACGATATTGGTACCTACGTACGGTATACGTATACGCTCGGCGGCGTAACAGAATCTGTCATCTCGGCCGGTGTTGTGCCGAAGAAACTTTGATTGTACGCGTGTTTTACGTTTAACGGCGATTTACGTAAGAAAACGAAATGAATCGTAGGAACAATTTTTCGTAATTTTTCCGAGAAAAATGGAATACGGCATCGGACGCTACACGATTAATAAAAACAAGTAAATAAATTCAATTGAACCCACTCGTTCATTGTACATTACTTATTTGATGCGTTAAGACAATACTTATGAATAAAACATTGACCAAAAGTAAAACGAGTCATGAGTAAAAAGGAACAAGTCCAAACGAATTCGGCCAGGAAGGAATAAGTATTTCGATTAACTTGTAAGTCCACAACTAATCGAACGTTTTGAAGTTCGAAGAAACCCATGTTCAATGAACCAATCGAAGAACAAACAATGATGGGTTTTAAAAAAATTTTATTTTTTGAATATTGCTGACACTTGTCGCAAAATAGTGTCATTGCAAGCATTTATTTTTAATCGAGCACCGTCCTGTGGTTGGTTCTAGTTAAATATTTTGATGATAAAAAAAAAATAAACAACATAGATACTGCGTACGGTACAATATTATAGACGCGCGAACAATGTGATGTATGCAGTTGTTCGCGTTGTTTGTATTCAAATATATGTACGCGTTCGGCATTAATTCGTGTGTGTCGCAAGAAGTCGTCTAGCTTTTTTCCGCTACCACTCAACTGCTTTTCGGTTGATTTTGAACAATATCGACCAAACGTGCGTGTACGGCGACCGAGAAGCGTTTGGATCGCTGAGGTCGTTTTCTGGTTGCGAAGGCGTTCCGGTTGTAACGCGCGATAACGAACGTAGGTATAAGATGATATCGGGACGAGATTTTGGCCATTTTCGTTTAAATAATGTTGAAAATCAACTGTGCACGAACGTTTTTCTTTTTTAATTGCGAAGCACGTCTATAGGTCTGAAGTCGCCGCCGCCTCCGACCCAGATAGATTATAATAATGCAGGTAACGCACACGGTATAATTTCTAGGTTGCCGCGCTGCACGGGAGACGGTCATCAAGCCGTAACCAGGTGACCGGCTGGATACCTAGCGTTGCGGATATGTTTATAATACGTACACGTGTGTTTAGTGTAATCGATTCACCACATCTAATGGCGAATCTAGACGGGAAACCGGTCAGACCGTGTACGTAATATATTTTATTGGATCAAAATAATGCTGGCGCATGTGTATGCGTGTGGGTGTATCTATTACGAGAAAGAAAATTCGAAACAAAGACATTTTTATCGAGTCCAACAGTCCATTATGTCGTTGTTGATTTTCTTCCGCTGAGAATGGACCGGCGACGTTTATTCCATTACGTCTCTCTTTCTCTCTCCCTCTCTCCTCTCTGTATTTGCACATGTCGAAAGTCGATTAAGAAATAATAATAAATCAAAGGATATCATACAATAATAATTTTCAGAGTTTCGAATGGTTATGATCGCACACGTTAACCGTAATCGAAACGTCGTCGAAAGTAAAATACGGTTCCAACTCATGCATGGCAATAAATCATAAAAGCGAGTGCACAAAGTAATTTAAGCTAATGTTTTCAATAATGATAAAAAGATTTTTAGCTGAAAAGAGAACTCTCAGATTTAAATTACAATTATAACTACGATGTTTAACACTTTTTTCCGTGCAAATGAGTTGCAGTAAACCGAATAGTATTTTGAATAAACTCCCTGTTTTGTTAAGCAGTATGCAGTTAAATTAAATTTGGATTATGCTATAGCTTTTAGGTTTTATTTTTCAAGCAGCTTAAAAAGTATTTTTTTATTCTTAAAATTGTCAGTGACGTCCGTTGCAAGAATCTCATTTTATATAAGCCAAATCAACCTTAATTCTATATTGTAGATACTAAAATGCAGTCTTTAGTAACATATTCGTAAATAATGTATTTCAGGGCTGATATTTGTAACATTTCGTACTACACATTATATTTTTGAGTGTTTTGACTTGTGGTCAAAAAATAAAATTTGTCTCTATAGAGATCTACATATATGTATACAATTCATTTATTATTTTTTTCTACCATTTATGTTTGATTAAATTTTTTTTCTTATTAAACTTTATTAAGGAGAAATCGATGTAATATTTTTTAAAAAAAAAAAAAAATTAAAAATTACACATCATTAACTAGTTTGTGTACTATACTTAATACATTATTCTTTCAACAAATTATTTGAATAACGTTCCTTTGGATTTAATTCCTTATTATAAGTTTATGTTCATTGTTCTCAGTCATTAGTCATTACACATTTTATATTTCCGTATTACGCACGATTGATATTGTATAACACGCAAAAATAGGTCTTATTGTGTTAACGATTAAACGTGACAACAGTCCATGGAATCGTAAGAAAACGTGCAAAATTGATACGAACACTGTTTTATAATTGCTACGTCTCACCCTTGCGGAGCGTTCAATATTTATGTAGATGGGGGAAAAAAACGTAGCTAAAAGTCAGAAACCTCTTTTTTTTTTTTTTTTTTAAGGAAGATGAAAGGAAGCAGAACAATAAAATCTGGTGTTGAAAAGTGAGTTCTGGCAAAAGCTGTTTATTTTATGCAATAAACGAACGAGGTAAAAAAAGGTTCTAAATGAATTATTTTATTTATTTATTTCTTTTTTGATTCGTGCGTATATTCTTTTATACGACCTCCTTGAGAAAACATCCGATTCCAATTTAAAGACGTTTTCCGAAACCAGTTCACGTGTTTATGCTATATTAACGTACGCATTAGGAACGGAACGGTTTATCAATACGAATGTACAGTAGTCGTCATCGTCGTGCGTGTAGTTTTCGTGACAATGAAATTTATGTGTGAGTGGGTGTGTGTGTGTGTTTTTTTTAATACATTTTTAAGTACGAAAAAATAACCATTAAACCGTTTTTTCGTTTCATCGCGATCACGTACAACATATATAATTTAATAATAATTAGACGCGACGGGAAATGTTGTCCGAAAAACTCTACGTCGGTATCATTACCGCATGTACCATCCGGCACGTTCGCCGCACTCATTGTCGACGTACGCGCAATAATGGCACTGGTGCACACAACAATGATGCGCACGAAGACGTCTCTCGACGAGCACACGGTTGTTCCGTGACCGCGGGCCCGTGCACCTGCTACGTGTGCTTGCAACATGTCATCAAGACGGAGATTGCATTCAACTGTCATTGTCGTTGGAAAACCATTTCGAGGGTACCACCGCAGTCTCGTTATCTCGTTTCGTCGACGGAAAGCGAACGGAAAAAAAAACATCGGGAAAAATATAAATAAATAATAATACAAAACTGGTCTGGCGGCGGAACGAAAGTGGTACACAAGCCGGTACATCGTTTTTATTTTCGTCGATCTCCCCCCCCTCCACATTATCCCGTGCAAATAATGCAGTCATTTTTTTGTTGTGCGAACAACCGCAACAACAACATTCGCGCACCAAATCGAAACCGAAATAAAATCGTCGAACGTTTCAATCAAATACGTTTGGTCTGCATAAAAGCACACGGGGGACGTGTACGCGACGCAGTGCGACTCGTCGGCTGGTACGTAACATCGCCGCGAGTGTATGAGGTACGATACACAATTATTTCCGACTGTTGTGTGTTGTGCTGCACGTTTTATTTATTTTCAAACGCATTTTGCAAACGCGCCAGGACGGTCGGTAGGCTAGAAAGTGGTACGCGGGTATGACGATGGATGATACGTGCGAACGGACCGAACTGAAAGAAATATTGTGCGAAATTTTTAATGATATATTTCTCCTAATGAAATATCACAGCACCATACGCCTAGAAATCGCCATTCGTGAGTGTTGATTTTGTTTCGCCGTCGAGAAGTCAAAATCGTTGCTCGTAGGTTCAAGTAGCGTGACCGACGAAAATTCACGACGATTTATCACGTTTGTTTCGAACTCCATATTTTTATTATTGTAAACGTACATAGTGCAACCGTCGATATCTGAGGAAAATCTGTTAATATACGAGTATTTATGTAAATGTACGCGTAATGATTTTATAAACTATGTATATTATTTTTCTACATATGTATACTCTAAACGGTATTTTGAAAATTCACGGAAACACTCACAAGCTTAAGAACTTCACGGATTATTAAATGTAATTAGTTTTACAGGTGTTAATTTTTACAGCCTTTTGTAATATACATTCAGTTTTCTCTCAGACAATTAGTTTACTACTACGAAGCAATTATTGACGGTTTATATTACGTATTAAACAACGATCATTACCACGTTCGTATAAGTTGATAAAAAATATGTCAAAATACGTGTTGTGGACAATTACACGTTAATACTATTTATTAATATTTTAAATAAGGTAATTAAAGGAAGTGTAATATGCATGCATACTAAATATACGTTTGTCCGGTGACAATCTAGAAAATTCAGAAGTCCATTACAAGTCTATAAAAGTTAGCTATCACTGGTCTAAATCATAAATTTGTCCATATTCAGACACTCGTCGACGTATACTCTTAATGAAATTGATGGGAATATCGTCGAACACTCGTACGTCGGTGTACGTGGTTCGAAATTCTTAGGACGCAATTGTTCATTAAGTGGTTTTGTCTGAATATATTTTACTCACGTTTATACATTCTTAATTTAATCGAGAATCATAGAGTAATGTGCGTACGAGTTTTGTGTAGTAAAAAAAAAAACTCCATTATTTTCTACTGTGTTTGGAATTTTATAATTTCGGATCGATAAGAACTATTAACCCGCTTCCAATCGACCGCGGCTTTGTGTTTAGGGTAGCACCAGTAATTAGTAATTAATAATCATTGGAAGCGGCTATACTTGTGCATTAATATTCATAAAATTAAGTTTTATATCAACAGACAACTTAATCAAAGGACATACCTACTTTGGTTTTAATTGAACAGTTTTCTATCCGTTTCTTCACTATACGGATTTTAATGGTTATAAATGTACGGATATTATCGAAACAGCAGTTTAGTTTACCGTAATCTGCACTCAGCACACTGATATATATTGCCTCTATAAGCCTTAGATTAAAGACTTCAATATTTTTAAATAACGGTAGTTTTTTATATATACTTTTATTATTCATAAATATTAACGCCTTAAGCCCGTGTTATCTTCACAGTGACTATTAAATATAATTATTCGTATATTATTTCAAGTACGAAAAGAAAAAAGATATATTATTATTTTTCTACGGTATATGAGTAGTGTTTATTTAATCGTTTGACGTATACTTGTACATACAATTAGAAAAAAAAAATTGATTTTTTTTTTATTCTATGATTCTTCGCGTCGAACGTTTTATCATAATCAACAATAAAAATAAATGAAGGTGAAAATAAGTTTTGTTACACTAAAACTTTTAGAAAAAAAAAATCTTATTCAAAAATACATCACAATTTATACAAACGGATGGTTTGAAAAGACCTTTCTGCTGAGTTTTTTTTTTTTGTTTTGTTTTTAAATTATTTTGGTTGTATTAAGAAATGTTGTATTTTACATTCATTAAGCTCAACGCTTGTTTTTATGTTTTCTTAAAAAAATAATTTCAATGTTTTTCAACGAAGCGAATACCGGATTAAACTGTCAAATTTATGTGGTTTATGTAACGCATTTGAACTTGTGCATGAGTAGGTATATATTATTTATACATTGGACTCACGACTAGAATCGAATTTTTTACTTAGAACACTTCCTTTAGAGTCACATTCTAAGACAATGATACGTGTCGTATAGTTTGATTGTGTCGATATAATATATCGACACAATCAAACTATATTTAACTATAATTATATTATAATTAATCAAATAGATGCGTGTGCGGATTGGGACAAAACTTCTCGACGAACAATATCGAAGTGCCATAACTTATAATATTAGGTCATTATTAATAATGATTAACGATTAGGAGATAACATTTATTACAGGACAGTATTGTGCGTTGTATACATTTCAATTAGCAATAAGCCGACGAGCCGCGGCGGTCACATAAATTGGAGTTATCATTCGCGTCATAGTTTTGCGGATGCGTCACTAACTATATTTGTATCATATCTTTTCCTTATAGAGTCCAACGGAATCCGTACAAAGCGTAACTCGCTATATTATTATATCTGCTATTACAACGGATGGTAATAATAATAATTAGTAGTTATATATAACGAGAAAAATAAATAAAACCCTGAGTTTAGGTAACTATGATAAAGGTCATTGAATAACACTTTCAAATTATATTTTCTTTATTAATCATATTAATTCAACGTGTGGTAAAGCAATGCGAATACATGGACTTATAATTAGAAACGTTAGTATGTTCAACGATTCAACCTGTTGGAAAGTATAATACTGTGCTCTTATTCGTCTTATTATTGAGTATAGATCGATTATTCGGAATCTTTACAAATTATTTTTAATTAATAATTTAGATAGAGTACAGAATATTTTTTTTCGCAAGCTTCATTATTAATTATTAATTATTCATTATTAATTCTATATTTAATTTAAAACTATGTGTTGATTCTTCAGAAGAAAATATTTCGATATTAGTTTTAACTAAAATTGAGAGAGACTACGATTCAGACACGTCAAATAAGTCATTCTCTAGGTAATTAAATTTAATTCAACTTAGACCATCGCTACCTAAACACTTCCAAAGAATTTGTACTTAAAATTAGCCACGGATTCAGTTCGAAATTCTTCTTTAGCTGAGTTGTAGCGGTAAAAAGGAAAATACAATAATGTGAGCAGTCCACACACGAGTTTTAAATGCATTGCTCCGGCAGTGGATTTCGAACGAAAAACTGATAAACTATTATTTTATTTATGTTTTATTCTTTACGCACGGTGTCGGCGTTCTGGTAAATGCACATTTTCATTTGCACGCGATTTCATAAGATATACGCCAGTGTTACGATTTTGTGCACAAGTCGTCACCCGAGATCGGAGTATCCGAAGGGTTAGGAGCGAGGGATGAAGTATAAAGCCAAGCTATACCACACAGAAAGACGAAATATTCGATTACGGTATTGGTATATATTAGTCGAAAATTTTATTGTAGTCCCGGGGAATAATACATACGTAAATGTGCACGAACCGTCTCATTTGCGGCGTGAAAACGGTGTGCTTTATGGTTTCCCCGTTAAACCGCGTGACTGCTCGAGTGCCTTTTACAGCCCGCGACCGGTTGTCTGTGCATTACTAAAGTCTTGCAGATTAGTTTCCCAGAAACTTCGGTCGACGGGAAACGCAGTACGACTACCGTAGTGCGCACACCGATTAAACCGAGCACGAGACCGTTCGTCTGTCAGTGGTATTGAATTGAAAACAATATGTATCGTACTCGGGATATAAATTAATTTGAGCAGTGGCTCAGTATAAAATAATCCGAAACTTTGAATTTCTCACGCACGCATAAGGAAAATATCGGAATCCACGCACGACGTCACAATAGAAATCCCGCGACTTCGTACAAGTGTTACATTTGAGACGGTGTTATCCTGCGATGCATAACTTGTACAGTACGCGTGATTAACGACAAACTACGTTAAACGTTTCACGGGTTGTATAAACGAAATCAACAGCGAAAAAAAGAACAACAACAACAGCAGTGTTGACGCAATAACCGGTACGCGAACGACGATTTCCGACTGCGAATCACGTTTGCACGTACACTACGGGCAGGGTGTTACTCGAGGGTTAGCTCAAGTGTTTTGGTAAGATGCACGTAACAATATTAATTTAGAAGAAAAATCGTATTACTCCTACAAGATAAACGATTTCTCAATACAATAGATGGCCGGTAATACCAAGTTATTCGTACGACTTTGAAAATTAAAAATAGCTCATTTGACTATGCATATTTCTTATAATGGCATTGGTCTCTTATCAGTGGTGGCAAATTTGGCGGTGGTTCGGACCGAAATAAAAAAAATGAAATAAAACCGGCTTTTTGAGTCGTATGTCACAGAATACGTCTCCACTAAAGTGCTTTGTCGCGAAATCCTTTTAATGAAGACTCAGTGAAAACCATCGGACGTCGGTTCGTCTTCCGCCTCTAAGGCTTTGTAAGACCTATGATATTCAGTCAAGCGTTGGGCATCGAAAGATTTCCGCGAAGACAGTGTAGCAAATATTCGAGCGCCAACCCAACCGTGTATCGTTAATATCGACTTCCGTCACGATAACGTCGACGTTGTATAATATAAGACGTCAATGTGTTTATATCGAAGAACGCTTGTAAATATATAATTTATTATACAACACGCGACGTCGCTCCAGCCGCATATTATTATCAATATTGAAATCAGCAAACGTTTTTAGGCCATAAGAATTTATTGCCGTTTACGCCAACCAATGCTTCGAACTCGGATGCGTGTGCGAGGGCAATATACGACTCACACACACACACACACACACACACGCATAATATGCGATACGACGTGTTATAATATGAGAATTTGCGTTCGTTCACCGTCCATGTGTACACACCAACTAGTATATGATAAAATAATAAAAAATTTAAAGTTATTAAGTGGTTTGATACTCGTAAATTGCTATAAAAATAAAATCTATACATTTATTGCTGTATGTAGAAATAAATAAATAAAAGCTCGGCCTGGAGTATATCATTATATTTGTTAAGTACGACCGGTTTCGAATAGAAAAATTATCGTCAGGTTACACGTTGTATCGCGACTTTATTTTTTAAATTAATATTATTTATTCTTGCCGACCGGACGAAGTCATTTAACGTTCGATCATAATTATTTGTCGCATTATCCGTCGTTGTTGCTGGTCATCGCGATTTTCCTTGATGTCACCGTCCGGAGAGCTCGGAAATCTGTCATACACGAGCACAACAAGTGCAACACGTCGTCGTTGCAGTACGCGACTTGTTCAGACGATGATTTGTGTCTCTGGAAATTGGATCCGTCGGATGAAAGGCTAGGGGACTACGAAATACGAAACGGAACGAAAATCGCTACGTATTGATACGTAAACGCGTGTCAAAACACGCGCCCCACGTCACCACCAGGGCCATTCAGAGGGAGGAATGGCACCGTTTAGCCCCAGGCCTCATTGTTGGAATATGGGTTCCCATGAAGTCTTGATGTATAATAATTAATAACAACGAACTGTCACTGATCACAGTGATTGAGACAAAAATTATCTTCTTTGCGTCATACACATATAATATGTATTACTTATACAGTCATAACATGCACACGTAATATTATTCAATTATATTATGTAAGTATGTAATTCAGTACATTAATTTAAATGAGCTCGATTAGTTAAGGGTTTGAAAAATACGTTTACAAGAATTTTGTTATTCTCTGTGAGTATTTTGTTTATCATATCTTATTATTATGATCGAAGGGCCCTCAAACTAGTTTGCCCCTGGCATCGAAAAACTTTGGGACGGCCGTGGTCACCATCACTATGCAGTTTGGTCTGGGCCTGTTCTCAGCGCACAGGGGTTTGGATAATGTTCGCGCGTTCATGCATAGGTATCGGCCGCACAAACCGATCGGTAACCCCAGCTCTTCGATGCACACACACGTGAAACCGCGTAACCTACTGCCGAGTGAACTATCGTCGTCATTACGGAGGTGGAAATTCGGTTGCGCAATGATAAAACGAGAGAGAGAAAATTATAGGAGGAAAAAAAGTAATGCGATAGAACCGTGCAAGTAAATCGACACGGTGAAAAAAATCGTCGGGAGATGGGCGCGTGCGGTTGCTCGTATTACGACAGTAAGTTAACGACGGGTAGTGATAACGTTCTACAGAAAGACGTATGCAGGTACCTCTGCGCAGTACGTTCGTTCAGGAATATATTGACATTTTATGTCTTTTCTTTGGCACATAGAATCGAAAAGCGTTACCGAAAAAACGTTACATATCATTCCTTAGCAACACCCCTTAGCAACTGTCTCCTAGCAACATTCTAATATTTATGTATTAAATAATAAAAAAAGAGAAAATAATTGATTACAGTGGCGGCTATCTTATGATTTGTAAGTAATCGAAAAGCGTTACATATCATTCCTTAGCAACACCCCTTAGCAACCGTCTCCTAGCAACATTCTAATATTTATATATTTTTATAATATTTATAATATAATATCTTCTTCTTCTACTTCGCCTTCCTCCCAACTATTTGGGGTCGGCTACCCTTGACCTCCACTTTACTCGGTCAATCACATCTCCTCTGCACACACCGACAGCCCTCATGTCATTCTCCAAAGTCTCCAACCATCTCTTTTTTGGTCTTCCTCTTCCTCTTTTCCCTTCAACGTCCATCTTCATAACCACTCTTACTGCATTCGTTTCCTCTCGCCTCATCACATTTATAATATAATATATAAGATTATAATATAATATGCATGGTGTTTATAGATTTAGAAAAGGCGTATGACAGGGTGCCAAGGGAAGTTTTAAGGTGGGCATTAATGAGGAAAAATGTCCCAAAAATGTATATGTAATGAGTAGGTGTGCACCAGGGGTCAGCTCTAAGCCCCTACCTGTTCTCAGTGGTAATGGATGAGGTTTCAAAGGAGATACAGGGTGAGATACCATGGTGTATGATGTTTGCGGATGATATAGTTCTGGTAGGAGAAAACCTGGAAGTTGTCAATAATAGGGTAAATGAGTGGAGGTTAGCCCTCAAAGAAAAGGGATTAAGAATTAGTAGAAATAAAACTGAGTATATAGAGTATGATTTTGGACAAAGAGACCAAGAAGTTGAAGGAATGAGGAGACAACTGACAATAGATGGTGATGTGATAGGTGAAGTTGAGAGCTTTAAATATTTAGGATCTTTTGTTCTAAAGGACGGGGGCTTTGACATGGATGTAAAACATAGGATTAAGTGCGGGTGGATGAAATGGAGAGAAGCATCGGGCGTGTTATGCGATAAGAGAATTCCAATGAGGCTGAAAGGTAAATTTTATAAAAGTGTAGTGAGACCAATTATGCTGTATGGTTCAGAGTGTTGGGCGGTTAACAGGAGAATAGAACAAAGTATGAGTGTCGCGGAAATGAAAATGCTTAGATGGCTGAGTGGAGTGACAAGAGAAGATAGAATAAGGAATGAATACGTGAGAGGTAGTGTTGGTGTAGCGCCAATTGTGTACAAGATGAGAGAAAATAGGCTGAGATGGTTTGGGCATGTGATGAGGCGAGAGGAAACGAATGCAGTAAGAGTGGTTATGAAGATGGACGTTGAAGAAAAAAGAGGAAGAGGAAGACCAAAAAAGAGATGGTTGGAGACTTTGGAAAATGACATGAGGGCTGTCGGTGTGTGCAGAGGAGATGTGATTGACCGAGTAAAGTGGAGGTGTAGGACAAGGGTGGCCGACCCCAAATAGTTGAGAGGAAGGCGAAGTAGAAGAAGAAGAAGAAGAAGAAGAAGAAGAAGAAGATAATATAATATTATATATATAAAATAAAATAAATTGTATATTAATATTACTAATAGCAATCGTGTCTTTATTTTTTATCAATTACCCTATAAATATAATCTATATATAGTTATGTGCTACATATGATGACAAGGACGGCAAAGACATAAAATGTAGTACTTCATTGCAGACTCGTATGCAATATGGGTTTAATTTTTAAGAGAAGTTTTCACAAGAGAAATAAATCAACTTGAGAAATCGTTAAAATAGTTTTTTGGTTTACCATTTATTGTATGTAAATTTATAATGAAAATTAAGTTGATTTTATTTTTACTACGATAATATTTTGGTATCCGCGCGTTGGTCTTCTGCCCGCAAGTTTGTTGTGAGGACTGTAGGGAGACCATCTCTCCCCTCCCCCTCAAAACGGAGGAAACGCTCCTGCCCGCGAACGCGTAACCAAGGACAGACGGAGGGCGCTGTTCGATCTTAAATTACACGCGTGTTCGGTCTTGTCGTTGGCGCAAAAACAATATCTAGTAGCTGCTGCGTAGCTTTTTTTTTGGCAATAGAATGAGCGGTGGTTCGACCCGGACGAGAAAGGGTTCTCGACGTCGATGTCGTTTCGACCGGAGTGAAGTTGTACCAACATTTAAGATTAACTGATCAAGCGTTTACGCACAACTTGTTCATCCTTTTGCTACTAATCAGATACTACACAGTCACGTATTATAAAATAACTGGATAGCGAACTTGGTATAATGTTTCGATAGAACGCCACATCGCATGCGTTTTTTTCCGTCTCACAAACGTACAACATAACTAATTGGCACGCCGGCAGAACCGATATCTTGTTGTTATTATAGCGAACTGATTTACTGTCAAAGTTGAAAGGAAGAAAACATTATCTTTGCAATTTCATTGGGAAATATTTATGATATTTTGATTTCCAAGCTGGTCATAAGCTTTTATAAATTGTAATATTTTACGTAACCGTAGTTCATTTAAAAATTTAAATATCATTAAAAATCTATAAAATCGTACGGATAATGTTCTTCCTTTTAAATTTGACAACAGATTGGTATATTCTAAAAGCTAATCTGTAATAAAATAAAATTGTATTTATTGTATTTCGATTGTATTTAACGCAAATTTGGCTTGTTGTACTTTTGTAAGTTGGAGATCATATATTCACGGTCTGACGTGTGGCTATCTTTTAATTGTAGTCATGTGTTATGCAAATAGGGCAGAAACAATAGTGGAAAATATTGTAACATTTTTGTCTTAGTGATGCTATGATATCGATATTGCTATGATGTTCAGAGACAAAGGCAAAATTAATGTGTGGAAAAAATATTAAACGTCGATATTTCACCGATAGTTGGTCTATATTTCACTTTTATATTATATATTTAGTAATTCACTATCGCTTTCACCCCCAACCTGGCTACCCACTTGGCTGACGATAAGAAGTAGGCAACCTATTTATGTATTATATTACATCCATGACCACAATATAGTTAGTATAATCGATATGATTATTCTAGTGGTCGCGTTGTGGTGTATAATGATAATCATAATAAAACCTTTTTCGTTTCTCAGTATAGAACTTAAAATAATTAATTTTTGTAATATTTTTGTATCAGTAGAAAGCAGACCATTCGAGTGCTTTCGCCCATCAAATACTGACATTTTGCTGTTACTATTATTTTTTTTTTTTTTATATTTGAACAACTACGAAGGTTTCTTTCGTGCCATTTTAGTAAATGTGTAGAAAATTTACTAAAAAAAAGCGTACCTATACATCACGATGTAATCGACGCCGAAAACATGTAGAAAAAATTACAAGGCATCGTTTGCCGACACAAGTGTACATAATATAATAATTTTACGTAGCAGGGATGAGCAACTGGCGATCCACGGGCCGCATTTTGCTACTAATAGTGTACGAAAAGGCGGATCCGACATATATTTACGGTCATTTAACAGGAGAAATTGTATAACTTATCATCGGTATATGTACGGGTGTTTTGGTGGCATTGATCGCTTTTCAAAAATAATTTGATACGTAATATTTTACCAAAACTGTCAATATTTATATTTATTATCTTTTATTTACTAATCTAAACATACTTTATATTTTTTTATGGTTTGTACTTTATTTTTAATAATATTTTTTCCAATTGGGGATGCACTTGCTTCCAGTCCCCCCATCTGGATCAGCCCATGAGTATACACTTTACGTGTGGTCTCTGACAATGGAATCGATTGTTTTCGTGCGAGCAAAATGACTATACACATTTCATTATTTCGCACACACACGGTAGTAATTTTATTTTGTGCGTACAATGCGAGTATGTGTGTGGCGCCAGGGAATTTCGCGCGCGACCGTATGCGTTACGTGATATTATTGATTTACCAACGAAATGTCACCATCACATAAGCCACCCCACCCGCCGAAGAACTCGTATATCGACGCGACTGTGAACAATACAATATTTATTTATTTATTTTTTTTTATCTATATAATGAGTTTGAATATTTAACACGTGTTGTGCAAGTGAAACCCATACGTACTGTTATTTCTGCCGAGCGTTAATCGTCTGCGTGCTCATGCATCAAACCTGCATACATCTTATGTGATTAGTTATTGCTATCATATTTTGCAATATCAAGACGTTTATGATATCGTATGTGTCGATTGAACAAAAAAAAATAATAATAATAATAATAGTAATACATTGCGTCGGATTCGATAACGAATTGGAAAACCTTTATTCGTTTTGAAATATTATTAAAATTGTTAATACAATTTTTGGCATAACTATATTATATAAGTACCCCGACGGTTTTTATATTCTTCTAATCTTAAAATATTCATTTATAACGATTCGTTTTTGAATCTAAAATAGGTAAAGACTTATAATTTTTTTCATTACGGATGAAGATTAAAATATCAAAAAAATGTCTGTCACTCGAGAATAATATTTTTCTCTTTAGACCTTCCAACTTAAAAAACAAGTACATTTATATCTTCTTAATCATACTATTTAGGACAATAGGACTTGTTCTCCAACAAAATGAATGTCCTTAAGTAATAAATACGCTTGACCATTATATAGTTATAACGCATACAAGGCCAGCGTTAGGGGAGTGCATACCCTTTTCTCATCTACGAATGACCTATAATTTATATGGTCGGAAATTGTCTCGTCAAAATTTGCTAGCGCCGGCCTTGAACACACTCGTAAACGTATCATATAAATGTATGATACGTGTGGTGTCTTGCACACGAGCGATTCAGTGTGAACGTTCTGAATTTTTTTTTAGTCTTATTGCATCCGTCTTAATATAATAAAATACGTACTCATGCACATTATCGACGGTTCGTTCAGACACGAGCGTATTACGCGTGCCACATCATCGACTCGTGTAAAACGTAATAATGTACTCACGCTCGGATGTGTTACACGCGTTCAGCTGTATTGGATTGGTCGTCGGTCGGAAATTGAATTTATGTGCAATGTGGACAGGTCCGGAGGGCCTAACCCTGTTTGATTTGAGTGGACACAAATGGTTAGTACTTTAATGCCGTTTCCGAGGATTTAATCGCGGCACGATTTATTTTATTTCCGAACTAGTATGTTATTACCGATAGACGGTGGATACAATGGTCGCCCCGAGGACTGCTGTCGATACGGTTTGATCAATCGAAAAGTAAATTATTGAAGTAATCCGAGGATTTTCGTGGTGCAATTTTTAATTTGAAAGCCATCTGTTCGCGAGGAAGACGTGAATACCGAACGTACTGCAATAACAGCGATCGCGGAAAAATAATAAAAATGAAATACAAAATGAAATTATTTTTCTCGAGGTTTTAATACACTGTCAAATCTGTTTAGGACAGTAAAATATAGGACCGTTTTAGACAGGTTTTAATCTATTCGTCTACGCAATGTATTTATGATTATTTTCCACGTCTTAATTTCCACGTCGTTCTTAATGTACGAGCGGTTGTCGTGAATATATCAAACGAGACGAAAACTTAATATTTTATCCATCTTAACCAGATGTACATGCATCCCTGTAACCGACTGGGTTTTTTCGGTGCGCATTTGACATCGGAACTGCGTGCCAATAACGATGCGTTCTGATAAAAACAATGGACGACTTCGGTTGACGATCGACGAGAATTCGGATTCTCAAAGTTTTTGTGAAAAATAAAATATTCATATGTTACGTATCAAATGACGTTTTAACGTCTAGTCTCTGTGGTTCTGTAGTCTGTGAGTAGTGCAGCGACCACGAAAAACGTACGTAACGAAAAATTCCTGTCAAATATTGTACAAATCGTGCGGATGGTTCGAGTATTGAAAATCCGTGTGTATAATAATGTACAGTACAGAGTTCGATGTTTTTCTAAATTTAACGGCCACTGCCTAGTGAGACGATTGAACAATGTTGGGTTCCCATGATCGATTCCCATTGATTGCGAAACGTAATAGTTCGGAAAACAAATTTCATAATTTTGGTCCGGGCGAGCAGATAGTCACACCTGCACGTACACACCACTTGCCGATGACGATAACGCGTGCGCACGGGACAGTATGAAAAGCAATTACAGTGCGCGTTGTTGCGACACGATCGACGATCGAGAATTATGAAAATTTAAATCACGTGTGCGCATTGTACACGTATTATCGGTTTTTTTTTTTTTTTGAAACCGATAACAATATGCTTATGATATCGTGTCGTATACTTCTCGCACGTTAATAATGCACGTAGGACACGGACAACGGTTAAGTCGAATGCGCGTAATGCAGCAGAACAATAATTAAGTGTGTAGTGCCCATTACTTCGTTACCGCCAGTGTGCATTGTTGATTGGAAATAATTGAATTATGTTTGCACAACACGGTATAGATCATGGCCATCAATCGCATTCGTTGGCAACCGATTGCCGCTCACACGTCAATTACCGGAGACCTGCAGTGGCGCCGATCCTTATGTGCGTATCCAATTCAGGCGGTCGGTGCCGCGCTGGTACGTATACTGTACTTACAGCCGTGCATACACGTTCATTGTTATTGATGTGCTCATGGTAATCTCATAGTGAACTGGTACGTGTGAATCGAAAGCCTGTGATCATACCGTCTCTTCCGTTGCTGTTGTCGCTCTTGTTCTACGGTTAAAAAAGGCCCCAAGAAGACCGGACCGTCTCACACCCATTCCTCTGTTCTAATTTTTACTTTTCAATTTGTGTCTCTACCTAGCGACCGTACATAATTTTTGACTAAATCTTCCCATCGTATTTTGAGCATTCCAAGCGGTCTTTTCCTAAGCGGGTTTTGTTCCATTATTCTTTTTATCAATTTGTTTTTGCTCCTCCTGGCATGGCCAGCCTATTGGAGTGCACGTTATTTTATTGCATTTGTTATGCTTGTACTTTAGACAATTCCAGCTCCGTATTTTTTTCCTTCTCCATCCTTCACTGGTACTATCCTTAATAGGTCCAAAGATTTTCCTTGATGTTTTTCTTCCCGACATTAAAAATTTATTTTGTCCGACTTCATTAGTGGCCATGTTTTTGCTTCATACAGAATTACCGGACGGATCAGTGCAGTATGTAATTAAAATTTTAGTTCTTCAGGAAGCCTAATATCTTTGCTTATTCATAGTAACACATATTACCTGTCTGCATTAAAGATGCAACGTCACTGGCGATTTCATTATGCCTTTTCGCTATTGTTTCGAGGTATTTGAATTGTTGAACTTTGTTAAAGTTAAATTTCCAGTGTTCAATATAGTAGGAAGGGGAATTTAAACTAGACTAGTCTTGGTCTGTTATCGAATTAGAATGTCCTAGAATCTATTTGGCGAGGTAGGGAAGGGAGGTTGGAACACCAGCGGCTCTTATCTCAGATTTTATTTTTTACGCAATAGCATACAAAACTGACATCGGCGTGTATATTGATAGTGTATTCATTACACCGTGTTTTGTTATTTCCGTTTTATTTTCGACGACGGGCGGCAGTATTGATTACCTTACTGCCTACAGTGGCAATATATGTATATACATACACGAACATATTATATTTACGTATCGTTATTGCGAATCGTGTTTGATCAACGGGGAATGGTACTTGTGTCAACACAGAAGGGAAATAGAAAAATTTCCTTCCATCTGATCACGTAATTATTTACTCGCATCAAAACCACGTACTCTCATTCATTTCAAGTCACTTTAAACGAGTTATCCACGGCGCACAATCATTATTCGGTACAGCTTTCTCCCCCGGACTTCCTTCAATAAATCGTGGGGGTGTGACCATCAAACGTAATATTATCATTTCACGGCAAGATCTTTCATTCGTTTTTTTTTGTTTTTTTTTTTATTAGTTTCATCCCCTCGTCGCAAGGTTTACGGTTTTTTTTCTGCCTACCGAACCTTTCGCCGAAAGTATACCAGTTTTTCTCCACCCTTCCTCCTTAACGCGCTCCGCATATTTCTTCGACGTGGTCGGTCCATCCGTCGAACGATTTGCACGTAATCGATGGGTTTCAAATGATGGACGTTATCGTTCCGCGCGTAACTACTGCTCCTCCGTAACCGTACCATTTGGTTTTCGCGTTTCGACCGGATGAGCGGCAAACGCCGACCGCAGTGATGTTATCGCATACTCACATTCGACACTTTATTGTCGCGTTACGCTCGCGTTCGAATCACTCGTGTCCGCAATAATACCGATGGGTCAACTATTTCCCGTCATCGACGAATGTCGTACACTGATTTTTCGATATTTCACGCTCTCTGATAAAACATTGATCTGCGGAAGAATCGCATCCGTACAAACGATATGTTAGCGCGGTGGTGAAGGGGAGTTGATTCGTTTTTTTTTCCGCCAGACGATCGTTCGTCATTTGTTTTTGATAGCACTCGGACTAGTGCCCAATCTTAGTGTTGGCAAACAATGATTGTTGTAGATATATACAACATGAAATAATGTGCAATGCTTTATATACGCATAGAGTAGAAGAACAAAGGACTCGTAACGGCAAAACTCATAGTAATTACAACGGCGAAAGAGCCTATTTTAATCACAATTTGGTGAATGTGAATGAACGCTAAAAGAGATGGAATCACGTGACAAGTGGGGCCTTAATGACCTTAAAATCATTTACTTACGTTTCATCGTTAGGGTAATTTTCCCAGAAACGTCTCGTTGAGTAAAAAGTACAAACGAGGTAAAACGCACCGTTTCCCTGACGACAACTTAGTTTTTACAGTATATTTATATTAGGGTAATCACACAGTGATCACCGCTCATAGCGATCACATTCTTCCGAGAGTAATTTGATCACTATAACCGGAAAGCACAATAATTGCGACGACTCGAAAAACAGAAAGAAAATAACAAACACTACGTTTTTACAAATTTTATTTTGTAAATAACATTAAATAGACTGTGTTACATGTAAAAATGGTATATATATATATATTCGTAGTTCAGAACTTAGATTCTTTCATAAGTACTCATTCATAAATATGCACATGTTTTTTTTTTCTTTTTTGGTTAAAGACTCGTCATGATGTGCTCCGAGTTGTTCAACGTAATATAATAGTATTGGCCTATATGTGCACTTCTATAGATATTCTTAATGTATTAATTGCATTGAGTAATTCACTCCTGGTAACTGGTACTCTTTCTCCTGTATATTTAACTTTGTTTTATTTATGTTCCTGGAGTACTCCATTATCATTTTTCACTTTCATATGTGAAACTGAGACAGCAATTCGTCACCGATTGGGTTCGTAAACTAATAATCGTCTTTCATAATAATTTTTCTCCTTTTGTATATTATTATATAATATGATTGTATAATTTCTATTTCTGATAACTGTAACAAAAAATCTGAACTCAGTAAGCGATGAAAAATACACTGATTAAAGCTGTTTGTTTTATTTCTGACATTTCTGATTACTATAAGTTGCTGATTCTTATAATCAGTAAACACTGTAAGCCATTGTAGTACTTTTTTTTATAAATATTTTAATAAAAGCAGTATTATAATAAGTTGATTCTATGATTTTAGCTAATATTTTGCAATGACAACCAAATAATATTTGGAGAAACAATGTATTTTACTGATTAGTGTTGTGTGAATGTCCGTGATAAGCCTTATGGATAAGATAATGAGATATATCCTTGTGTCAATTTATCCGTGTACTCGTATGGCGTGAATACTCGGCGACGACGAGTGACACATCCGGTTAATATTGATAAATAGTTAAGAATAGTATATATGTTCAGTTATAAGTCCAAGCTGAACGTTTGGGAGTAATCGATCAGCCGATAAATAAAGGATAAGGAGTATTATAATGGTGAAGTTAACCATATGGGATGGGCACTCTATTTTTAGAGTCCAACTAGCGAAGTAAAATTATGTTCTTTGGAATAACTCGAGAAATTGGAAGTATTCCAGTACGAAGGTAGCGTATTTTCTAAACAGTATTCAAATGACAAAAGCGCAGTTTAGGACTTCTAATGGGGCAGTTAACCTGTAATTCAACAGAATTTATTATAAATTCCGACAGTTACATGTTTATTCATGTATAACTATTTAGAAATGGTTTTTTAACCGAAATACGAGTGATTTGTTTTTATGATAAATCGATTAAACATTTTACGTGTGTTCTAACCAAATAAATTATTATGTCACCAGGTTGCCAATTTTATCCCATCGACAATCACTTCAGGTTTGTTAGATTATCGGAAACCACACCAGTCGGTTCTGAGGTGATGCAGATCGAGGTGCATCCAAGGAGAAACCTCAGTTTGCAACCAATCGATAATGTAAGTATTACAAGCGGTAGTTAGAAACACAAACAGCGTGAATGCTAAAAATTATTACGCATAAAATGTCTTCAACAGCATGATGACGTGGCGTTTTCAAATTCCGCACAATTAACCGAACAACGATTTCATTGAGGTTGGCTCGATCTCTTGATGATTTAGTCGACCGACCAAATCCTATCGAACTGCTTAAAGTCAAATTGGTGTGCGGAGTCGAAGACGCTTCGGTAATTATACCGTTTACATATACGACTTAAATTATTTTAGTGAAACTATTTATTTACATGTATATAGTATTGAATGTAATTCGATTTACGGTTTTTAAACAATTATCTTGTTCAAACGATTAATGGTTTTCTCGATAATTTATCACTTAAAATTCGGTTATTATCGAACGATAAATTTAACTAGAAACGATGTAATGGCTATTAATAAATAAATGTTTAACTGCAGTTTGGATCTTCTATTGTTATTACTGCGTACGTGGACGACGTCAACGACAACAGTCCCAGTTTCATCGGAACGCCTTATGGAGCGGAAATCTCCGAGTCAACACCAATCGGTAATTACACAAGTGATTTTAAGATGTTACAGTTACAGATTTTTATGTAATAACTATACAGCAGACTCCATGTACGGTATCATACATGGTTGATGCCTAAAGCCGTTTTTTGTTACCTGTGCAATGTTTACAAAATCATTTTCATACAGTCCGTAGATCGAATCGATAGTCGATAAACATGCAAATAGAGAATAATATATTTATTTTATTCTTCTTCGGATATACGGCCACTAGGATTATACCATCAAATAATCATCCCTCCAGTCATCTCTGTTAGATGCTCGAATCTTCCAATATAAACCTCCGCCTAAGGCACTTACATCTTTTTTTATTAACCAGATCATTCCATCTCTTACAAGACCTCACAGTGGTCTCTTTCCTACTGGATATTTTTCTAATACTAGGCGTAGCAGAGGATTCTGGCTATGCTAAACCTGTCCAGTCCTCTTTGGTTTTTTATTTTTTTTTTATAGAGTTATATATACTCTGGGTAAACATAGCCAATGTTAAAAATGTCTAATCCGAGCATCATTCGAAAAGACATTTGGCTAACTCGCATTGTTCTTATAGTGTAATAGTTACAATACAGCGTTTTGTATTATTATTCATTGTTAATCGTACGGTGTTACGTGTTAATTTTTCGCCACAAGGAACGACTGTTGTTCGGGGAATAATGGCAGTGGACGCCGACAAACCGGCCACTCCTAACTCGGAAGTGCAATACTTGATCGCTGCGTCGAAATCTCAAGCCAAGTTTTCGTTGGTGATGGAGGCCAACCGTTCCGCGGCAGTGGTGCTCAGGGAGCCGCTCAACTTCGACGCCGGAGACGAACGATTCCTGTTGGAAGTGTACGCCAAGGACGATGGATCTCCGTCCAGAAACGCCAGCACAGTCGTTGATGTGCGCGTGAAACGAGACGAATCTAGAGTGTTGAAATTCTCTAGTGACGTTTATCACAGTCAGTTCAAAGAGCATTTTCCGATAACGGTAAGGGTGTAAGCTTAATAAACGTGAACGATTTTTTTTTCGTATTATTTCCGGTTTTATGTGTACGTGTGTATGTGTGTTTTTATAGGGCAAAAAAATTCTCCAAGAAATCCCATTCAGTCCGCCGATTCGCGCGTTTTATGAGAACAATGCGCTGAACGCTTCAATCCGATACTCGTTGACGTCGTTGGACTTCGACGATAACGTATTTCACATAGATCAAATATCTGCGAAGATATATCTGAACAAGGAAATCGACGCGGACTTACTTCCTTCAAACATATTTTTACTGAAGGTATACGAGTAAACATCTAGTAATTTTACATGACCGCGCGTACGATACGCTGATTATTTTTTTTTTATATTTTGTAAGGAAGAATTTTATTTTGTCGTACACTCATTACGTAATGTAGATTATCTCGAGAAAATGTAATCAAAGTTAGTTTTTTTTTTTTTATATAACTCGCAAGATGAAAAACTTGGTTGATAATTAGTTGGGATATAAATCAGGCGCGCACAGGTTCGTAATACGGAACAAGTTACAGAAATAGAACAACAGTTGTAGTACTAGGAGTCGGATATCTTAGTAATGATACTTTTTAGTATCGATTAAGTCTAGTTGAAAAAAAGTAAATAACCTTCAATAGTAAAAGAAATTTAAAAAGTTTACTTTTTAATTGTTCATTAGCAAAATATAAATTACATTCGTTTTTCTATGAACCATGAAGTTCAGAACTTGAACTGTAAACGCATAAAATGTTAGTACAACAGGCATTTATCGTAGAAAACGTATTTATTTTTTATTTGAGTTTTTCACTTACACGTTTATTGAACATTTGATTTTAGAAATGTATGAACATAATATTTAGTCACGTGGAATGGTAATATGATACAATTTAAAATAGATTCCATCACTCCGTTCAGAATCTTAAATGCGATTATATTTATTCGAAATGTCACACTTTGTATGCGCAGCTGTGGTTAGTCCATTTAATAATTTATTTTCATTGGTGAAAGGAGGGTCAACATTTCCCAAAATAATATAAAATACATGATATAAAAAAAATCCTTCCGTATATGAGAAAAATATTCAAACATTAGTGCAGTACGAAAATAGTAGTACATTTGATAAGTATTAACTATAAACACAATTGTTACCATTTAGAATGTTGTTTAGCAAACAAAATGTGTTATTCAGCACGTTAATTATTGTTAATCTATCACGTCTTCTAGTCTTAAATCATTTCCCATGTCATTGTTTCAATTCGTATGATTTTCTCTGCTGATTGTTTTCTAAAACCACGAAAAGTACTCTGTGTACTCGATTAAAAAATAAGTTTCATCGAAAACCCTTGGCCTCTCGGTCACCACTTCAGATTCGAACATAACCGTAAGCTTAAGTCACAACTGAAAATAATCAGTTATCTTCTTATTGACTCGAGGCTGTAGCGGACCCTCTGCTGTTCTACCCCATGAGCTCACCACTGTAACAATGTGCATGGTGCAATGCAGTGCCACAGGAAGACTCGTTATCGCTCCTGGCAAATTTAGTAGAAAACGCATTTCAACCAATTAAACATTTAATGTGTTAATGTTTATTTTTGAACGTTTAATTTTACTTAATTTTTTTTATTTATTTTTTTGTAAGAATAAAATTAATATTTATAAGTTACTATAATGTTATAGTTAATGTTATAATAAAAATGTTGTAAATTTTGAACCTTGAGAATTTGTTATTTTGCTTTAAAAATGGCGAATTCATTGATAGTTTTTCCTGTATGAATTTTCTGTGCTGTTTTTAGAATTTCATAATTTTAAAATGTATTGATTAGACAAAATATACAAATTTCAAAAAGTATAATGGAAAATTTTCATTTTGAAGGTAAAATAAAAGTACGAATTGAGCACGATTTCTCTCCCCTTAGCGATTTGCGCGAGTTCCTGGAATAGGCACAGTTCGTTTGCCCTTGCTTTGTCATCGGTGCGATGGGCCGACAGAGTTTTTATTTTTTAATTATATTTCTATTTTTTCTTTCCAGATTCAAGCGGTGGACACGAACAATCCGTCGAAAAAAGCGTTCGCTGAAGTAGAGATCGAAGCGATCGACGTGAACGACAACCAGCCGAAGTTCGAGGTGGACTCGTACAACGTAAGCGTGTTCGAGAACATCCCCAACGGGTATAACGTGCTGCGGGTGGTGGCCACCGACTTGGACCAGGGCGACAACGGCGAGTTTGTTTATCATCTGGTTGACCCCAGCCAAGCGTTCACCATCGACGGCAAGACCGGTTGGATAACGGTGCGGAACCAAACGAAATTGGATCGCGAGCAGAAGTCGAGTTTCTCGTTGCGGGTGTACGCGCGCGAGAAAATACCGTTTGCGATGCACCAGAAGGACACAGGGTAAGTGATTTAGGCGGTGTGGCCAACGAGGACAATGGAAAAATTGAACAAACTACGTTTCACCGGCTGCCCCGGATATCATTTGCTTTCCTCGGTCCTTGCTCTTTCAGTCGACGGAACGTCCACCCACCCCACGGATTCCTCACCATCGATCCTAGCCGTGATCGACTTACGTTCAACGTTTTACGATGTTTAGGCGTAACAAGCGCACAATTATTATTATCTCATTTAGTTTTCATACGGTTTTACTACTTTAGTATTGTTCTGTTCATATTTACATTGCTTGTTCGTAAAATGATTTTAAATATTTTTCGGTTAAGTGCCAACGTTGGCGCGTCTGCGGTGTAAACATTCGCGCGACAACCGGTAGTACTCAAAGACTTATTTTCATTGCCAGTTCGACCGTTTCGACTTAGATTCCCTCCCTTTTCCATATTCTAAATTTCGATGATTTTCACGCGTACCGATATCGCATGGGTTCGGAAAATCAGTCGCACCGATTCGCAATGATGACTAATCATCCCCACGCACTGAGTGTTGCCACCGCGAAGAGAAAATATTTCGGTTGGCCGGTGAAACGCGTGCACAAACAACGATTGAATCGCCAGTGATGCATACTGCAGGCCATTGCTGCAGTGCGTTTTTAATTCGGGTTTTTTTTCTTGTTTCGCCATCCACAGGGACGCGTTCGTCAGTGTAGAAGTCACTTTGATCGACGTCAACGACAATGGGCCGACATTTGTACCGAACAACCAGTACAGTTTCAAGACGAGGGTCGACCACGCTATAGGAGCTACGATCGGCAAGGTACGTAGGTTAACGGTTGTCGGTGGTCCCGAACGGATAACCGATTTTAAACAGACGTCTATTACGATGGCACGGAAACGCCGTACAAAATTTTGTATGGCCTTGCTCGCGTTTATTTCCGTACGATTCTACGAACCCCAAGATTTCTGGTGCGGTGATGATTTTCGTCGGTGACGAGTGAAGTACACGAGACCCTTTACCGGCGACGTCACTGTCGTGAGATTATCTATGGATAAATTTAGGGAATGGAGGAGGGTGGGGTGGGGTTTAGGGTCCAGAACGATACGTACGGAGACGCGTTCGGGCGTGTTCGACAAGTGATTAAATCGCGTTTCCACAGGTCGAAGCCGTGGACCCGGACGACGGGGAAAACGGGCGCGTGGTGTACAGGATATCGTACTCGCCCAACAACGATTCGGAAGTGTTCGCCATCAACCCAGATACAGGTGAGGTGTTCGCCAACGAGACGCCGTTGCGCGCGGGCGTGCACACGATCATCGTGAACGCCTCGGACCAGGCAGTCGACCCCAAGGAGATGAAGTATTCGTTGGCCGTGGTCACGATCGCGGTGGTCGCGGAAGGTGCGTATGTAAATTGTACCATGTAAATACCATGTAAATTCATGTCAGTTGCGTGCTAAATTTTGAAATCGAAAAAAAATTCCAAAACTGTTAAACGGTTGTGACTGACGCAACGTTACGTTTTGCCCGCCACATAAAACTAACGATGTGCTGCACGTTCGGTTTTCCAGAAATCGTCAATCCCGATTTCGTCAACGCCCCGTACGAGTTTTGGGTCGGAAGCGACGTACCGGTAGGTACGAGCGTGGGCCAAGTGCGAATAATCTCCGAAAATCCGGACATCGATTACGATCTGCTTCACACGTACCAAGAAGGAGGTAAGACTCGAAAGATAACCGGACAAACCGTGTGTTCTGGTGTAATAACAATGTCAACGTTTTGCAGTGCCGTTCGCCGTTGAGGAGAAAACCGGTACGATTTCGGTGGTCGAGATTATTTCGAATTTCGACCGGACCGACTACGAGTTTGAAGCGGTCGCCACGGACAACCGGGATCTGATCATTTCCACCAATGTCACCATCCACATAGTGTACTCGGATTCCAGTCAGACACTGTCAAAGTAATATCCGATATCCGATTGTTATTATTATTATTATTATTTTAATTATTACTATTGTTATCGTGTTTTCATCGTCATTTACAGGATAAAACGTTTTACGTTTTGTTTACAGTTTTCCCTGACTACGTTTTTCATTTTTATTCTTTTCCTTAGGACGGTGGATCCCATAAGTCTGTTATTCCGAGTTCGAGAGAACCTGCCCGGTGTTGCGATCGGAAGACTGTGGAATGTGGATTTCTCAAACTCGTCAACCATGTCCAAGCCAAACTTCATAGTTGCCGACCCGGATGACGGAGAATTGTTCACCGTGTCCGAGGACGGGGTATTGTACACGAAATCCGGCTTGGACAGAGAAACCAAAGACAGTTTCAAGTTGACCGTCATCGCGGATCGGAAGACGAAAACCGGAATACACCACGCAACCATATTTCAGATACGTATCATGGTAGATGACGAGAACGATAACGCGCCCGAGTTCCAAAAAACACACTACGATGGCTCAGTGACAGAAAACTGTGACGTCGGTACACACGTTGACTTGAACGCACCTGTTAGAACGATAGATCGAGACTTGGGACCTAACTCTATTTTTTCATTGACTTTAAAAGGAGAAGGTAACGTAGTATTTCTTAGTTACATCTGTTGCTGGTCTTTGATTTGTAAATAATAATATATAGCTTAAAAACGTTCTTATTTCTGTGATGATTTTCCCGCAAAATAAAATTATTTTTATGGACTTGATGATACACAACTCTGATAATATGATAGTATACCGATCGTTTTCGAAAAAAAAAACTGTTGAAATGAATTGCTTATTAATATTAATTACTGTTTGTAAAACAAACCGGTAGTATATTTGACCCATATACGGTGGATTCTTTTTACCGGTATGTTTGCGCGTACGAATCGTGTACCGTGATGTTAAAATATGATGATGACACGTCAAGGATTGGTTCTGATTCCAGGTAGTGAAATGTTTGCCATCGACAAGGAATCTGGGGACGTGACCGTTTCGCAACCAATGATAGATCGAGAAACCAAAGACACGTACCACCTTAAGATCGTGGCCACGGACAGGGGGAATTTATCGTCCGAAGCTTCTCTTACCATACGTGTGACCGACGTGAACGACAACGTTCCTGTTTTCAAACGCATAAATGTGTATTCGAAGGATAAACTGCGAGTGGCCGCCAGCACCTGGTCCAACGTTACTGTGTTGCTGGGTGACTATTCGGTTCCGCATCGGTTGGACAACGCGACCACGACCATGGTGGCGTGGCTGCCCGAGACCGTACAGCCGGGCACACCTATACTGGCGGTGAACGCCGAGGACGCGGACTCCACCGGGTCGACGATCACGTACAGGCTGGTGAGAGGCGGTTTGGAGTTCGCCATCCACCCGGTTTCCGGTCAGCTGTCCGTGGTGGGTCAGCTGAAGATCGGCGAACAGGAGTTGAACGTTACCGCGGAAGACGAAGGCGGTCTGACGACGTGGATGCTGATCGTCGCGTTCGTCGAAGAAGATATTTTATTCGAGAAAAAGTGAGTAGCACACACGGTAATAATCTGTAGCGGCTGCGGGATTAAACCATAACATATGTTAACGTTGATCACGTTTCTCGTGTTCGCTCTCCGCCCATAGATCGTACGAGTTTTGGGTGCCCGAAGGCGCGTACAAAAACCACGAGATTGGGTGCATCGTCACGGAGGAGAGTTCGATCTTGTACTCGTTGGCCAAGAAGAGCTATCGCAATCCCACGTTCACCATGTCCGACACCGGGTGCCTAATGGTGTCCGGCGATCTTGACCGTGAGACCAGAGAGTCCTTCGACCTGCGGCTGACCGGCAAGCGGAAGTCTGGTGGCACACCGTCCACCGTGGACATCGTCGTCAAGCTATTGGACATTAACGACAACGCACCACAGTTCCGGAACCATCACCGTGTGCGGAAGTTGTCCGCCGACGAGATCGGTCTCAAAGGGTTCGAGGGCGAGCTCACCGTGCCCGTCTACGAAGCGACATTAGCCGAATCTGGGATCGAAGGCACTATGGTCACCAGGATCGTGGCCGAGGATCCGGACGGGCCCGAGGATGGGAACGCTGACGTCAAGTACAGCATCTTTGGAGCGGGCTTGGAGCATTTCGACATCGATCCTGTGACCGGGGTGGTAACGCTGAAAGGTCCGCTGCAGGGTGGCATCTACAACGTTACCGTGGTCGCGTCCGATTCTGGTTTCTCCAGGAAGGACAACGCGGCGTTGCTGATCGTCAGCGTGGCGGAAAAGAACGCGGGTGCCGAGGAACCGTTACTCGAACTCCGTTACTTCGAAGTGGAGGTCGAGGAAAACTGTTTGGTTCCACTGGAAATCCTCAAACTGAATGTGACGGCTCGGTCCAGACGGTTTGCCACGTCCATCAGCTACTCGATAATCCCGTCGGAGAACAGCGAAAGCTTCGAGTGAGTCAATGAGTCACGCTTTTTCCTACTACCGACGAACAAAGGTCGTTATATTACAACCGCAATTTCATATGTTTCTGTTTCAGGATCGATTCGAAAAACGGTAACGTTTATCTAATCGACAGCCCCGATCGAGAATCGACTCCCACGCTCACGGTAATGATTCGTGTTGATGTGACTGGAAGGAAGGGGAAATCTACTTACACGGTGCACCCAATCGCACACGACATAGGTACGTATCCGTGGTATTGATGTCGTCACATCGGTGTAACAATAACCATCGGCCTCGTTTGTTTTCAGCTCTGAACGAAGCCCGAATCGTACTCAGAATAATCGATCAGAACGACAACGCTCCGAGATTCGTCAATGGTAGCACACCGGCAATCGCCGCTGTGTCTCCGATGACAGGTTACGGGTCTCCCGTGGCCACGGTTCAGGTTAGTTCTTCCATCGAACTTCTTGCATTCGATTTACTATAGTAGAACTTCCGAACCTGTTGCATTGTATAACGTACCTATCGTTTTAGGCGTTTGATCCGGACCTGGGCTTGAACTCGGACATAAGATACGCGATTGTCGGCGATCCCGCGGAAAAGAGATATTTCAACGTGGACGAGTACACGGGACTGATACGCACGATCGGTGGATTCAATCATCTGATGAACAAGACGGTTTTCGGCTTCGACGTACGTGCCACCGACCGGGCCGGTGCGCCCGACGGTAGATCGGCGATCACGAATGTTTTCGTAAGTCTCGCGTTTCTATTACATTAACTATAATATCGATTGCATATCAACAATGTTAGCCATCGTTGACTAAATTCATTCCAATGATGTTGTAAAAGGTTTACGTTTTGAACGATCAAAAGTTAATAACGCTGGCGCTGGGGAAACAACCGCCGTTCGTAGAGAAGTATACGGATCTCGTCACAAGTTCAATGACCAACATCACTGGGTGTACAGTTAGAGTATGGAGAATTGATTTGAACGTAAATAACATGTGAGTAAACCATCAACTTTATCCGAATTTCAAGTATTTATGCTATAATTTATAATAATATGGTAAAATACCATAGGTGTTCGCTTCACAACAGAAAAGTTTAACTAGTTAATAGTGGTTATATAATTATACATTAATTTATTTATTTATTAATTAATTAATTTATTAAATAACATATAAAATATAAATAATTATATTATATTCTACATCATTATATACTCATTGTTCACACAATTATCGAAACAAATTTACGACGATTACCGTTCTTACCAAACATGTTTTAATT
The DNA here is from genome assembly GCA_034509805.1 of Sipha maydis. Taxonomy (NCBI): domain Eukaryota; kingdom Metazoa; phylum Arthropoda; class Insecta; order Hemiptera; family Aphididae; genus Sipha; species Sipha maydis. Next base: position 112,857 of record JASXSY010001700.1, read on the forward strand.
TTAATTGATAGGATATTACGATTATAGAAACGTGAAAATCTTAGATGATTTCCATTCATCGTTATGCGCCATCGTCACGTGCGAATGGACGTTAAAATAAATTGATTGTCTCAAAAGTATAACATTTAATTTTAAACATTTCCAACTACTTATCGTGTAATTTAATTAATGGTGTGTACCGTAGGACTGATATTCAACTCTACGCAGTGGATCCTATCACGAATGCGTTGGCCGACAGCGATTTATTGATAAAGTAAGTGTACAGATTATGACTTTTTTAACATAGTTTCAGTTAAAAGTGTACTCATGATCTCGAAAGCAATTGAATGCGATTAGCAGCTTGTCGGGTTATACATTGGCAGCCATTGTTAGAATCGCGGTTTCACGTTTGATTCCAATATCATTCAATCAAAGCACAACTATTGTTTATTTATGATATTCGTGTTTGATTCATGACACTAATGACTGAATAGTTTTAATACGTATCGATAAGGTAGCATATTGTACTTGTCAATTTTATCGATTTCAAAACGTTCTCGACACCGGTTCTGTCGCTATTACAATAATGCATTTTCGAAGACCCCCCTAAGACTGTACTTCGTCACGTTAAAGAACGCAATAGCGCGTACACATTTGTGTCTGAAGTTGGAACACCGACGAAAATAATCCCCCGGTTGCGACGTCCGTGTATTGGCCTCTATAACGTTTCGCTGTTGTTATCACTTCCGTTTCTCTTTTCAGTTTGATGTTGGACCATCAAAGCGAGATCAATCGCGCGTTGAAATCGCTGCAGTTTATCGGATTTTCCCGGATGCCCAAAAGTCACGGGGACGTGGTCGTGGAGAACACGCTGAGTCTGTACACGACATTCGAGCTGTTGACGGTGATGTTCGGGTTCATCATATTTATGGGTGCCATCACCGGTGTGGCGTGCGTGTGCACGGGGCGAAAAAGGTACGTATCGTGTGTTCCGTTCATTCTTTCATCCCTACGGGTGACGCGCACGCGCGCAACGGTAAAATCGAGTTTATCGAATAATTACGATTGGCGTGAAAGAATGCGAGAGAAATAATACTGAAACACCAACGGGCAAATGTATCACGGACCGTGCCCTGAATATTGAAACACTATTTTTCATCCGAATAAGAATCAGTTCGTAAGACCGAACATCCAGGATCAGTGGGTCGGGTGGCAATGCCGATTCCGAAAGAATTACTGGCGCAGGGATTTTATGTGTGACCGGCCGTAGCAACAGAAGTCTAGAAAGGTCCGGCAGTCGTTTTGCCGCAGCCCGAGTGCTACCTTATATTAACTGCAGTGTTTTTTTTCTTTTCTCAACTAATGTTATAACCTTTTGTCGGGGGCATGTTACTTTTCATTGCGCAGCGTTTCGATTTCGCAACAACAAGTAATATAACGCGATTGATGTTTTCCGCAGGGAGAAGCAGAAAACAATCCCGTCGTACGGGAACTTCGGTTTCAGTCACGAGAGATCTCCGTTCTCGTTGAGCAACGGCAGCCTGACGCGGCTGTCGACCTGCGAGCCCAGATCCCTGCAGAACCCCACATCGTTCATGGAGGGCTCGCTTCTGTACGGTGGAGCCGTGACCAACCCCAAAAACCTGAGGAGGGGCCTGCGGTGCAATCAGTCCAGGTCCGTCATCCCCGTGGAACCGCCGATCACCCGCATTCAACCACAGCAGTGCGGGTCGACCAGGAACAACGATCCCTCGGACCATTCGCAGAACGACTTTTGTTCGTGTAGCAGCGCGACCGGCAGCACGGGTACCGCCAGTCTCACCGGGTTGTTCGTCATGAAGTAAGCGCACTTGCGATTCGAGTAGTTTTAAGCATTATTTTTTACAAACGGTTCGTTTCGCACCGATATTCAATTCGGAAAATACCAACCGTCGATAGTATGTTTCGTGACCGAAATCCGGAAAAATTTGCGCGCGTACAACGACGTACCGTTCGAACGTACCAAAACAGATTTAGATCGGAAAATAGTTTGGGTGCAACGATCGAATCTTCTTTCGCTCTTGGTCCGCTACCGGTAATTCAGATTGAATTCATTTTTCATCGTCGCACCGCTAAACGAGATTTCGGGTTTTCATATGGAGCGCTCGCAGCAGCGTGACGGGTCACTTAATACCTAATCGTAATACGAGGGATTTCGTTTTGTGCTCCCGCAGGTCAAGCGAAAACTTCGAAGACTCATTGCGTTCGGTGGACAGAGCCAACAACAGCGCGAGCTGCCAGAGGCATTCGCACCGCAGTTGCTGCAACGAAGACGATTCGAACAAGATCCAAACGAATAACGTTAAGGTCTGCAAATGCCCGATGGCGCTGTGATTCATACAAATGCTCATTATTTTAACGATATTGATATTATATTATGTATATATGTATAAAATGAAAATTATTTAATTTGTTTACAATGAAATAAAAAAAAAAAAAAAATGTTTGAATTAAAATTACAAAAACACACGTATATTTTTCACTCGTCGTCCGACGAACCGACACTGTTCGGTCATTACAATCATTCGACGTTACTATTTATCTGTTGGTCTTTTTGCTCGCGATCTGCGTTTCGATTTCGGCCAGCGTCTTGCCCTCGGTTTCCGGTACGTAATTGTACACGAACCACACACCGACGCTGGCTAGTAACCCGTAGAACAAGAAGCACCCGTGCAGGTCCACCGTGTTGATGAGGTCCACCCAGGTCTTCGACATGAGGAACGCGATGACGTAGTAAATGGCAGCGCACACTCCGCCGGCGACTCCTCGTCCCCTGCAAACGGTTAACGGATCGGTCAGCTGTGCGCACGTGTGCCTAGGGACCAGAACCGGAACAGAAACTAACCGGTTCTGGAAAATAGGTTAATCTTAAATGTTCAGGAACCGTAACCTTAACCGGAAACTTCAAAAAAAGTTTGAAAAAAAAAAAAAATGAAAACCGTATAAACCTAACCGTGATTTAAACGGTTAGCAGTAATACTTCGTAAGTCGATTCGATCAAATAAAGTCAATTTTTTTAATGTTTTTTTTTTATTCTATTGTGTGTGTTGTAAATTACAATTTGTAATACATAAATATATCTATAAATGTATAGTTTATGTATAGTAATAAAAAATTAATAATCGAACGCGTAGCCCGGAGTATTATTAATATTATGTGTGCAATGATTTCGAATAAATAGTTCATCGTCAGGTGTATATAAAGTTGATAAAATCGCGACTCTATAGATATAACATTTTTTTATTTTTCGACTTTGGCCGATTAATCGCACTCCAGTCAGTTACTACGTACAGTCGATTTGAAAAAAAGAAAAATTATTACAGATGTACGTTTTAAACATATAAACTATTCAATAAACTTTTTTGTACATTAACTAACGTTAAAAAAAGTTATACATCGAGTTGGAAACAAACTCATAAATCAAAAGGAAAAGAACATTTGTATTTTATTTAATTTTTTTGAGGTTTACTGATTTAATGTTTGAATACATTACAATAAGAATACTGTCCGTTTAGTATTAAGTACAATTGGTAATTATGATTATAATAATTATAATAAATAATTTTCGTCTAGAACAGTGGTCCCAACCTTTTGATATCCACGTACCACTTGACATAATTATCTTTTTTTTTAATATTTTTTTTTTTTATTTACTTATCAACAAATAAAATAACATCATTTTATTTATACGAAACGATTTTTTATAATTATTTTTGTTAATTTAAACAACATAAATACGTAAGCATTTATTGCACAAAAAATAACATTACGTAAAATATTAACAGTTATTATTAATTATATTGAATATAAATGAATAACTAAATGCGACAATTTATGTTGTATTAAACGAATGAAAATGTCAATACCGATCTTCATGTTGGTTACTTCAAGTCTGAAACTGTTTTCTACATTCATTTTGTTCTTATGCCGTACATATTTTTATAAAATCGAATAATATCGAATGGTAATAATTATAAAAAAAAAAATATTTCTTTAAAAAAAAATGTCTTCGCGTACCATTGGTTCGGAACAGCTGATCCAGAGAGTCAGAATTATTTCCAAAAAAAAAAAAAAAAAAAAGGAGAAAAAAATGTTTATTATGCATACATCAGCAGGCGCAGATCCAAGGGGAGGGTAAGCTCAAGCCTCCCCCCCCTTTGGACATGTTATATATTATATAAGTATGTTTTAAATACTTAAAATATATGTTTTTATATTTAAACATTTAACATGTAAGTACCTATGATAAATGTATTTACAAAAATTATATATTTTGTCTTTCTGTAAATACAAATTTGCCCCCTTCCCCCCCATTTCATATTTCTAGATCCGCCCCTGTACATCAGCGGTTGTATCACGTGGAAGCTAAATCGTTACGGTACCGTCGTACAGTGCCGTGGTAACGTGGTTAGCATACCTGGTCGGGAACATTTCGCTGATCAGCAGCCACGGCACGGGGGCGATTCCCACGTTCATGGAGAAGTACAGCGTGCAGAAGAGCAACAGCGGGATCACGGGCAGTGAATACCAGTTGATGAAGTACGCGTACGCGCCCAGTAGTAGGCAACACAAGGCACAGCTGATCATGGACGCCAGTGACAGCGCCCTCTTGCCCACCACGTGCACCAGGCAAATGCACGTGACGGTGCCGGTCACTTGAGCCGCAGCCGACACGACCTGAAACGCGCGTACGTTTAACGATATCCTGATCGTTCGACTGCACCGTTGTCGACCCGATTTCACGGTAATTTAACGGGAAACTCGTGCTACAGGGACCGGACGTCCCTGTCGCGCTTACTTTTAGTTCAGATCAAGTCGAAAAAGCAAAGAAAAATAATTGGCGACAGCAGAAGAAAGTTATACCCGCCGCCGTACACGTATCGATCGTTTTGTCGATTTACCGACAAATTTAAGATTGCCAGATAAATTGATAGGTGTATGGTTATGCTTGTCGACCAATCGACTGCGGACAAATCGATGGCTTGGAAGTATCAACCGGTCGATTGATAAACAGGTTGACGCATTTTTAGACACGTGCGTGGAGTAATTCATAAACCAACGCGACAATCCCGCTATTCTAGAATTGAAATTTAGTCAGCTTAGGGGCGTTCAGATTGTGTCGTCTTAAAGATTAATTAATTAATTAATAAATAAATCATTTATTTATTTTTTACTGTTTTTTAATTGTTATAAAATGGCATTCGAGTCGGACAAAAAGCTTCTTACAGAGTTTATAGAAATATATGAAAACCATCCAGATTTGTGGAAGATTTAAAGTGATCTTAATAAAAATTAATAAAATCAACGGCTGGATAAAAGATAGTTATTGTACTCAACGTCGAACGTAATCACGAAATGTACAGTCTACTACAAACTGATTATTACCAAACTTGGCATTCGTCCTATAGAGGTTGATAAACAAGTCGACAATTTGGTAGTTCCGTGTACAGCGAATAGTAGATTGTCAATTCGTTGATCAATTTGTACTTCAATTGATCGACAAACCGATCGTTACGTGCATGGCTCGCTTTAGAGATTTTACTTTTTTTAACTGGTTAACGTCCAGTATCGATTTACTACTAAAATATGTGTGCACCAATGGTAAATGTTACGAATTTGTTTTTTTCATAACAGTACTGCACGATCGTTTTTGTCCCCCCTTAATGTGCGATTCGTATGACGCATCAGACGCGTGCGGCTGACGCAATGCGTCTAACACGTGTATCTGACGCATACCGGTACGATTCCTATGATGCGTCAGTTGTGTGCGATCACTGCAAGGTAGTAGACGTACGTATATGTAGAAAATAAAAATAAAAATTCAAGATGAGTCAACTTAATCTATTGTCATATCTTCTTCTTGAAGAAATCGAAGAAGAAGGATTTCTTAAAGAGGAATTTATAAAAGAACAGGGGAATGCAAATGAACATCCCTTATTTACGTCAAGGCCAGAAGAAGGATTTTTTGAAACACTTATTAATCGGCATTTAATGTACGACGACAAAAAATTCCGCGAGTTTTTCAGGCTAAATATTAATCAGTTCAATTACGTTCTGCATCTCATTGAAAACGATATCAAGTCAAATCGTATAAGCAATCGAATTTGGCCACCATCTCTACAAGTTTTTCATCTTCGATGATAGAAAATAGTATTTTCGACATAACAAAAGTACACAAAAAAAAAATATATTATATCATACGAACGCGTGTGCGTGTGCGTCTATACTGCTCTCCGACCGGACAGTCGGTACGGCTCTTGCGGCTGTCGGCTACCGCAAAGCTGTTGACGCGTTAAGGGAAACGTATCCATTAGATAACATGTAAAGCAGTATACTGCGTCAGACGCGTCATAGGAATCGCACCTTTACACTGTTGCTGTGATTCAGTGTATCGTAATGATTTATTAGGATTTTTTATTTGCGATAAGAATAAATCAACGACAGCCGGAACACGAGGGAATAACGAATTTTGTGGTCAAGAGCCGAAAAGTTTTGAAAAAAAAAAAAACAACGGGCAGGGGGTCGTTTCGATAGACTTACGGTGAGCACGTTCGGCGATAGCGGTACTTTCAACCGGGTGAATACTTCGATCATGTACGCTCGCATGGCCGTCAGCGAAGCGGAGAGGCCGAAGAAGAAGTACAATGTGATTATCCGTAGCGGTACAAGAATGCCGGGACGGAGAAGGTCTTTTAAGCCGTAAACGAACCCGGGTTCGCGTTCAGGTGTCTTGTCGTACTCGTCGCCTGAAAACAAAAACCGATTTCAAGATGAAAACACGCTGCCGCGGTATTACGCGGCTATCTCGGCGAAAAGTCGAGAACAACCGCCTGACGGACAGTTGTAACGTATACGCCGCGAAAGGAGATCAAAACCGTTAGCAAACCTGGCACGCCGGTGTATTCGGACGATTTTTTCAACTCGGTTTGCCACGCGCTCCTGTACTCGTCCCTGGACGCCTCGCAGTACAGCTCGAGACCGTGGAACTCGTCGATCACCTCTTCGGCCGAAACCCAACCCCGGAGCCATCTCAGCGACGACATCGCCTCGTCCTTCCTGCCTTTGGTCAACAGCCACACGGGCGACTCGGGTACCTGTGCACGACCGTACGGAAACAGAGGCAGCCGATTCAGAGACAGATAAGTTTTGCCATTGGCATAAAGGTACGGCCGCGAAGGTTCAGAATATTGAAATCTCATCGCTCCCTTTCCCGAAAGCGTAACACAAAATCGAAACGCTGTTCGACGGTTACGCGTGTTGCGCGTTGGGTTGCCAAAACATGTACTACAGTAACCGAACACCGTGGGCGGATGTGTTACGGTAAATTTATAAATTAAATTTGATACCCTTCGTCGAATATAGCTATCACTCGGTTGTATTTAAATAGTTACGAATAATAATATTCATATGCAGCCGTTCGATAGCGTTGCACTACCACCTGTCTGCATAACTCAATCATCGCCTTAAAGCTTTTTACAGTCGGTCAATTCGCTACTGATATGCGGTTTTCAAATTTTCGAAAAAAAAAAATAAAAATAAAAATATTTTTTGGAGCACAACAGAAGTAAAACTCGTGAATTATTTTGGGTCATTTACAATGAAAACCAGATCGTTACTAACTCGAGTAAACCACGCCCTAAACGAATTTTGGCCACACGCTTGGACTTATAGAAGATTCTCTTAAAAAAAAAAAAAGGTACTCAATTTATATCCATTACCAGCGAAATTTATTCTCTTAGGTTGCGAGTGGATATGTCAACATCAGTTATGGATTCACCATTGACTTCGGTAAAATATATTGTATCAGCGGAGGAAGAACACCATTGGATCTGTATAGATTAACAGGAGAGATATTACGTTTCGTTAAACACGACCAACTCCGATTAAGATCGATTCCCGTTTAACTGGCATACAAAACGATAAGATTCGCTCAGTTCATCCGATAGCTGAACCGCACAAACACACTTTCAACGGGATATCGCACGGCTGTTTAAGTGGAAAATAAAACCTACAAACCGATTCCGTTTGTCCGGGCCGCGAACAAAATAGCGTTGCGTATCGTATACTCGCGAAGAAAACATCATTCGAGACGTAAGCATTGTGCAAACAACTTTTTTCGTCGGGGCCCAAGCGTGTTAAATTGTTAGTACAAATTGCATTCGGTGGAACAATACGCGGTGCGGTAAACGGAATGTTTGTTTTATAAAGCAGTCTTGAGCGGTCGAAAACTTCGCGTTGAACTCGTAAGTTCGATATGATTTTAATATTAAACCATCGGAACTCGCGTGGCGGGAGAAGGGTGTTCTCGGAGTCGGTGGGTCAACTCGAATGTTGAGCAGAGAGGAGTGCGATGGGTGGGCGCGAGCTGCGCTCGAATAACAACACTTAATGGTGGTACACTTGATCCGGATGTTGTTAAAAGCGTTGCGTATCGGTCGGGGAAAATAAAACAGTCCGACCTGTTTAAGCTTACGTATACTTTATAGTGTTAATTAGAAACGTCAATACGAGAAATTCAAAATACTTAAGTTTATTTCCGAAAACCTCTTCGTAACACCAAAGGTTATGCGTTCTGAACACAATACTATTCCGATCACGCATTAAATTATTCACCGTACTTTTGTATTCCCGAAATATGGTATACATATATATATAAACCACAGAACTGTTGGTAGATGTCATTATGGTGAGTTTATAAATTAATTTATTCACTTGAATCGCAATACCTTTTGAGGTAGCAAATATTTACCACTAAGTTGCATTTAAATGAGCAATAAGGAACCCTACAGTATTTTAATATAGTTTTGCTTGAGTTGAGGACGGAATTTTGGTTTGTATTTTTTTTTTTTTTTTTATAATTAAAAGTCGAAAATTACACATCAAACTCGATGATTCGGTATCATCTTAAAAATCGGAGTGCATTTATGAAAACGAACGTCTGTGGTATGAACCATAAAAAAATAATGGTAGGGATAAAGTCCGTTTGGCGCGGCTTACACGAGCATATGCACAACTAAAGAGGGAGCTGGCCTTAGCACCACTCAATATTTCCTTAGTCCTTCTAGGGTAATAAAAATGAATATCATCAAAATATTGTGATTGAGATAAAATCTAACAGTTTATGTTTATACCCTTAGTACACAAAATAAGTATTGATATGTTATTCGATGTGTTATGACTAGAGCGCGGATTTTTATGCACTTAAAAGTATCGAAATATGCAACATAATATTCAGTAAAAACCATGAAAATATGGAAAAAGTATGCAGTCGAAATCATGAAAATATGCAAGAAATTTTTATTTATTTAAAATTTACAATAATGCTTATTATAATTAATTACTTAAATGCATAATAAAAAAAAATGTAGACAATTTTCAGTACTTAATTTATTTTTAAAATAATTTAAGTCATAACCTATTATGATTTTCGTTTTACTTAGGAATACTCCAAATCAAAATAAAATCACGGTTTTTCATCTTCTCGTTAAAATTCGATTTGAACCTATAGCAATTATGCGATGAAAAATGTTGCCTGTACTGGTATATGTTGGGTGGGGTCGCATTCTATCTCGGTCCTTATAGCCATCTCCAAAATGTAATTTCAAGTTCGCGTCTATTGATGTTAGTTTTCTGGCAACAAGTGAAACATTTATTGCACTGTAGTCAACTGTTGTTTTATATTTGCGGAGACCGCAAGCAACTAGTTCAAAACAAACAACTAGTCGTCCAGTTCTTCTTCTTCTTCTACTTCGCCTTCCTCTCAACTATTTGGGGTCGGCCACCCTTGTCCTACACCTCCACTTTACTCGGTCAATCACATCTCCTCTGCACACACCGACAGCCCTCATGTCATTTTCCAAAGTCTCCAACCATCTCTTTTTTGATCTTCCTCTTCCTCTTTTCCCTTCAACGTCCATCTTCATAACCACTCTTACTGCATTCGTTTCCTCTCGCCTCATCACATGCCCAAACCATCTCAGCCTATTTTCTCACATCTTGTCCATAATTGGCGCTACACCAACACTACCTCTCACGTATTCATTCCTTATTCTATCTTCTCTTGTCACTCCACTCAACCATCTAAGCATTCTCATTTCCGCGACACTCATACTTTGTTCTATTCTCCTGTTAACCGCCCAACACTCTGAACCATACAGCATAGTTGGTCTCACTACACTTTTATAAAATTTACCTTTCAGCCTAATTGGAATTCTCTTATCGCATAACACGCCCGATGCTTCTCAACTAGTCGTCCAGTTACACGACAGTAATTTTCATCGAAACCGATAGAATAGCACGCTAGTTCGTCGAAAAGTTTGAATTGTTTCGACTTCGCTAGCCGACCGGTTCGCTAGGAAAATAGTTAACCCACTTATTTGCGTATTCAATTCCGAAAATGCTTGTTTACTAGCAAACTGACGCGGATCTTAGAGGTACCGTGGTTCGTACGGAAAATCAGTCTTCTTGCGGAAAGACTAGGTTCTTTGTAACGTGGTAGCCCGTATGCGAACTACTAATTGTTTTTCCAAACCGCTTAGCCGTCTAACAGCGTCCAGGCCTGTCTTTTAGTACTACAATTACGGGTTTATCTATTTTATTTCAAGACTGATTCATTGGTTGTACGAAAAAAAAAAAATAAAAAATGAGCAACAAATTAATCATCACACGTGATCTGAACGCGTACGGTAGGTACCCATTGCGCTGCGTTGCTTATATTATTTCTTACACACACACCGGAGCTCTGCACGGGCCTGATTATTGAAGCCTGAGCGCCCGTCCAATAGTTTTTTTTAAATAAATTTAGCCCGGCACGGCCGTATTTGTTTTAGTTATACCAGTATTTCTTAAACTGTGTTCCGCGGAACCCCTGGGTTCTCGGGAAATCACTTAGTGTTTTTATTTTTTTAAATATTCAAATAAATGGATTCTAAAAAATTCTACGAAAGATTACATAATAGTCAATGGCAGTATGCAGTGTAGAACAAATAGTATTACAAACCTATAGGTTATAATTAACCTATTATAATCAACCTATTATAATAGTGTTTTGACTTATGGAATACAAAAAAAAGTCGATAATGAAAAATTTGTACGTGCCACGTGTCCGCGTAATTATAACAGATAGAATTACGGTTTGGTTTCAATACGACTGTTGACCTTACGATTTTCACGCAGGAAAACATGGGAGTACTAATGCAAAGCGCTTCCGCATAAAAATGCACCTTTGCTCGGTGTTCCGTGGTCTCAAAAAGTCTAAGAAACACCGGGTTGTACAGACGGCCCGGTCCGACCTAAACCCGTTTTCGTTTTGGACATCGACAATTTCGGTTTTAAATCGAATTACTTAACGGCGGCCCGCGGACAAGAAATAAATTGCAGACATGCCAAAATCGTTACGCGTTTTATTTTTGTGATCAATTATATTTGCGCGTTGGCTGGTCGTGTTCTTAATGTGTTTTTTTTTTTTTTTTTTTTTAAGCTATAGCGAATAATAAATAAATTTAAAAAAATCACGTTCTCGTCACGTGCAATCTTATGATAAACCTATGTTAAAAACGCGAAAACGGGGCTGGACCGGACGGGCCGGCCCGCGCAGGGCTCCGACGCTGGCGGAAACGGATTGGCTTACCAGGCACAGGGCCGCGAATGCGGTGACGGGCACGGCGCAGCTGACGAGCATGGCCGTCCTCCACGGGAACGCGCACCGGAGCACGAACTCCAGCAGGAGCCCGTACCCGACGTTGGAGTTCGCGTACGCGGCCAACCGGCCCCGGTGCTCGGGCTCGCTGATCTCGCCGACGTACGCCAGCACGGGCGCCTCCAGGAACCCGATGCCGACGCCCATGGTCACGGAGGCGACGTGCAGCGCGGCCACGGACCGCGCGGAGTGCAACAGGTACCACGAGGCCGCGTGCGGCACGGTCACCAGCAGCATGGTCCACTTCCGGCCCAGCGGCGACTGCAAGCAGCCCGACAGCACGCTGCCCACCGGCTGGCACAGCAACAGTATGCTGCCTGCAACGTGAACGAAACGGTCTCGTATTGTGTCCGAGCTGTTAAGGAACGCGTTCGACTTGAACTCAACCGCGAAAAATTAAATGAAAAAAAATAACCCAACGGTGGTGAAGTTAGCGAATGTTTCTAAATCTTCTTTTCGCGTGAACGCGATAGAGTACTTGGACACGTTTCGTGACCGTGCCGTGTCAATGCCGATCAATGATTACGAAAAATATTCAAACGCAAAAAAGTGGTCCACGCACAATGTGTACTCGTATTCAAGTCAGTTCATGTCGAATTACGAACAAAAAACGAAATAAATATGCATATAACATATTTCGCGCGCATTTCTGCTATATAATACTGATAATTCCCCTTGAAATAGCGAGAACGACAAACGGAATCAGTGTTTCCTTTAAAAATAAAATAAAATCCCCATTCCGGCCCAACTCCCCTCGTCACACCAATATGGTCGGGGGGCCTATCCATTCTATTATTGTCTACGAATAAACCGCATCGCCCGAACCGGAAACCGGCCGATGACCATAGCATACGGAATATGACTGACGAACGGATCGACGACATGTTCTTAATACGTATTAACTTTTAAGTTCGATTAAATTTATCACAATTAAAAGTGTTCGTAAAAATGAAATATATAATATATCAACGACGTTATTGGAAGAGTTGTTGGAGTCGAGTCGAGATCAAAATTCGAGTACTCGAAAAATACCGACGATTTGAATTACCGGGTGTTCGACAATAAAACTCGATGTTACCGATCTACATAAACTATCGTTATTACGACGATAAAATATCAAATTTTCTATCGGAAGTATTTGGTAACCAGCTATTCATAGTTTTAACATTTCTGTTTCAATAAAATAGTGAAATAAACTACTCGAGTACTTGATATAAGTTGAATAAAGTAAAATACTAGATGGAAGTCGACTAAAATCGAGTACTGGTATTCGCGAATAAAAAATTGATTTTTATCGAGTCGAGTTCGGGTACTTGGCTATAAAGGCAAAGGGGTGTAACGGGTATGATCATGGTATGGCACGTCAGTTTCACGCTTATAACTTTAATCGTCATTGTGTCCGCGATTTTCTAGCAAGCCGTTTTTTTTTCCCGTCGAATTTGCAAGAGAAGCTCCAACAAAAGAATGCGAAATACAATTATTAATCTCCTATTTTAATTAAAATTTGTGGTGCTACGGGTTTACTTTTTTTTTTTCTGATTACAAAACCTGTGCAAGTGTTCGACATTTCATTCGAGTTCTGTCAACATTCAAAAGTTCCAAAAGCATTATTTTGCCGAACCCCGATTACCCGAGTACGTATTATTATTATTATTATTATTATAATTATTATCGGTTCTCATCGCGCACCGCTGTTTTTATTGTGGTTATAAAAATATTAATTTAATGGTTACGAACCGAACCACGAGGCCTGGTAATCGTCCAACGACAGGCCCTCTTTCGCGTTGTGAAGCTCGCCGATCACTATTGTGGGAACGGCCAACATCATTCCCAAGTCTAACAACAGCAGACTCTCGGCAAGCGTCGCGAACACCTGTAAAACGTAAATCAATTTAGTGCAATACAACAGGATGTAATATCTCCTTACGATTGTCGAGGTACATTGCGGAAACAACGACGACGGTTACCGTCGGTTATCAGTAGTAAGATTAGTGATGCGTGTTTACCGCAGGACTACGCAGTTATATTTAAGTTATTTCTTGTGCAAACATACCCGGCTAGAAGATCGATACAGTATATTACGTTGCTCCGAAGCACATTAAATGCCTATTTAGTTTCTTGCAAACGACGCGTTAAGGCTCTTATTACTTGCAAAAAATGTGTCCATTGCAGGCCTCTGTTTATGGTTGTGTGAGTGGTAAACGATCACACACTTTGTGTGTGTGTGTGTGTGTGTGTGTGTGTGTGTGTATGGGTGAGTGTGGATTAAGTCTACCTCAATCAGCATAAATAATTCGCTTTGTTCAAAAAGGGTTTTAATCCATAACTTTAAACGTTCGGTAAAACGAAAAAAAACGTTTATTGCATTCAATGCAATCTATGTAAATAAAAAATATTTATATGTTTTAAAAGAGTTCTAGAAATGTGACTAAAGCCGTTTTAGCATGAAACGATGCGTTCAGGAATAATTAAATAAAACCTGCAATAATTACATTTTAACCAAATTGTAGACTTGAGCCCTTTTTGTACGAAGCTATTCAAATGAACTTTTCCCATCTGTTCTGTACGAAAAGTAAATCTGCTACACCAGTTTGAATAATTCTACATGTCTATTATAATTTTCATATTTTTATAGCGATTACATTTTCCAGATTAAACACAACGTTTGAACTCAAAACTATCAGTCTTTACTTTGTATCAGTCGAATCACATTCGGCATAATAGCATAACGAATTGTTGATTTACTGTCAGGCAAATAACGATCTCCAAAATGCTACGATTTTTAAGCACATTACGAATGTTGTTAAAAATGTCATACCATAGAAAAATACTTCGACCGACGGATAGTAAAATATTCTAAAAATGTTTTCAAGGTTTCTGTAAGATTTTTACAAATATCGATATAATATTTGTCAGGCATCAAAGTAGTTCCGGCGATATGGGATTGGTTTCACGCTGTTGTCTCAAGTGTGAAAATGTAACGAAAAATAAATAAAAATAGAAACAGAGGGAAAATAAAAAAGAAGACGGACGGTGCTAGTAACTCGTAGTTCTGATACGCCGTCGCCATCGGTTTCACGGTTGTACACACTAATCGTCGAAATCGAACTACAAGAAGATTGACGACAAACGAAAATCTGCAATAACGAGACCAACCGATCGTCGTACGTACCTGTGCTAGTATTCGGCGTGTTCTGTGCCGGTCATTCCTGTTGCAGCCCGACGTGATGAGCACTTCACCGCCCAGCTTTCTGCGAACAAAACAAGCGCCGCGGTAAGTACGCGTTTATTTTCATTACATCGACGTTCTATCAGGACATGGTGCGCTTTTTCTCCGTTTTCTCTGTTCGCGTTTCCACCACCTCGCAAGATCCCGCGACGTTCGGCTCACACCGGCCGTTGAACAGGCATTCACCCGCACGATTCGGCCGCGCCAACCGTTAAAAAAAACAACCCCGTGCACCGAAATCCTTTTGGGGTTTTTTTTATTGTTCGTTCGAAACGAACCGGTTCAATTACCGGCGCATATAATCAAAAACCGACCGCGTTTCACGTTGAGTTTGATTATGCATTACGCACCATATGGTACAGTTTTGTCCTATAATGGCTGTAGGATGCGAAGCGATTCGCAAGAACAAGCGACGGTCAATTAATGGCACGTCCAGCGTTGCGTTTCGCATAAGACGGGGTTATACGGTGCAAACGGCCGAGACGAATGCAAAGTTGACCAATAGACGTAGGGTGTGACACGTATGCTTTAAATAATACGTATTATAGTATACATTTTGCAATTTACGAGTATTTTAAATGCTACAAGTGTAGAAAAAGACTAAAGTGACTAAAAATGTGTTTTACCAGCCGACCCGGCGAAGCTTTGCGATTGCTAGATTCCGTTATAAACTATTCCCCTGCCTGTGTCCAAATATAAAAATAATGATATATAAGTAATGTGAAATCTATAAATCACAGTGTAAAAATGAAATATCTGTAGAGTATAGATTTATCGTTTACAACCACGATAATAACTATTGATTTTCTCGTTACCGAATTGTAATTTTTTTTCGTCTGCGTTACCAAGGTAACGCAAACATTTAAAAACGGGTTTTTATAGCTGTTATATAGAGCATAAGCTATATAAATACAGTGAAACATCTAAATACCGGACACTCTCGGTCGCTATAATTTTTTCCGTTATTTAGAGGTGTCCGCTATTCAGAGGGGAAAAAATACCTATTCGTAAATAATCCGGAGAAATAATAACTACATAATATAATATTAAACATTTATATAATATGTACATATGTATAATAATGATATAGGTATGTTTTGTATTTGTATTATTTTAATAATAAATAAATATTAGTTGTACATGATATTATTTATGTAAAAATTATTGAGCGTAATTAAATAGCATATTACACACTCAAAGTTCAAGAATCTCAATTTTTTCTCTTCGACTTAATCTTTAACATTTACTATAGCCATTGCGTTCTACATTACGTTTATGAATACGTCCGTATGTATTGTAATCACAAATACAACTAATTAAGTACTAAAAATATACGAGTAGGATAACATAACAGAATATAAACTATAAAAATGTTTCATTGACGCGATAATGGACTGATAAGATAAAGTATAATAATTATATATAATTACAATTATTGTACATGGTATAATAATGTAATGTAGTATCATTAGATTAGATATTTCTTAAGTCATTCTGCAATATTATTCTATATTTACGATAAAAATTATCAATATAAAAATTAAACTGCCATAAAAGTGTCCGTTATTTAGAGTGTCCGGTATTTAGGGGTTTTCCTATACAAAAGTTGTGAAAATGTCCCTGATCCCATAAAAACGTCCGCTATTTGGGGTTGTCCGCTATTTCGAGGTGTCCGCTATTTAGAGGTGTTATAGGCCTCCATACATTATGCAATATATTATGTACTAATTAACTACGTTATATTTAGAATACGGGATAATGAATAATTAGATAATAAAATGGAAGCTGGACATACATTATATATAAAATTAAATTATGACCACATGTAACATGAAGTAACCTGTAACCCGTAGTTTAATCTATATGCTGGTCACATCTAAAAATAATAATAGTTAACCGGAAAAACTGTGTAAAACTAATGTACAATTAATAAAAGGGTCGATTCAGAATTTAAAACAGCGAGGGCAACAGTACCATAACAAGGAGTTAACTAGATAACCAGTTGTAGTAGTTCTACGAACCAACATCGTGTAGGGTCATAACCCCTATTCCTGGAAAACACCAAACAACCGGGTGCAGATTTCCAATGACGTCAATCGAGTTATATAATAGAGGGTCCGAATCAGTGCTGTCAAATGGTACGGTCTTGGTGGGGGAATACGATAATTTAGAGACAGGTACGATCCCCCATCAAACCCTTTGGTGGGTCATAAAGAATACGATCTTTTTTTAGACAAATGTATTTTACATTAAACTTAGTTTTTTACAGTTTCATTAAATATGAAAAAGGAAAAATATTATTAACACGTAAAACGCTATATGTCCGCCGGTGGCCGTACAGCAATGTTCAAATTTTTACTTATATGTCCGCCGGCGCCCATAGTTGGTCATTATTACCACGCCACATGACCTGCCGGTGACCGAAGATTCATATTTAAACAAATGCTTATAATTGTTGTGGCGCTACACTAATGAATCTTTAAATAATACCATGGCGTAGAGAAGAACATGACAATTTTACATTTTGGTATAAAAGCAACAACATTTTGTTAAGTTTAACCTTTGAAAATATTTAATGAAAATTATATTATTTATAGATACTTTTATACACTACTTGGTATTAAATACAGTTAATAATATTAAAAATACTTGATAGGCATGGTAAATTATATTGTATAACCACATTAACAATGACACTGATAATAGTATTGAATTTGTCGAACAATGATGATTTTTTTTAATAAACTTACATGTTAAATTTCTTGAAAATTAAGTTATATTTTTCTTTGTTAAGTATAATGTTTTTTTTTTCATTATGTTTTTACTTACTGTGATGTATATTTTAAATTGTTTTATCTATTTACTGATGTTGTATTAAGTTAACGTTTTAAATATTTATTAATATACAGATAATAATATTTACTTTGACTATCTATTATGTAAAGTTCTTTACTACCATTGAATTTTATTTTGATTATATAATATCAGTTATCATGACTACCTAATTATGCAGTAGATTATTTTGGTTATTAAAAATATGCTCCATATAAGATAATTATAAATATATAACACTATTTATTAGTTATTAACTTGTAATTTATTAAATAAATTGGTAGTTTTTCATTCTAAATTAAGTGATATTTTTCGACTAGAGGAGCGTAGTGACGACCCTGAGCAAATTCAGCAAGTGTTAATCACTCAGTCCACTGTTTCGGCAAGTTTTTTCGTTGAGTTTATAAATTAAATACATTTTTTTTTTCAACATCATGATAAAATTTATGCCAAACATTTTCTACTTCAAAAACATTTTGAAAATCCCAATTAATATGTTTGTACATACTTTTTTCTTAAAATTGGTTTATATATACATAACTAGCTGAATTACCCGGCTTCGCCCGTGTGTAATTTTTGTTTTATCAAAATAAAATTCTAAAACCAACACAAATTGTTGTGTTATAAAAAAATGTATTTTACTTAATGCTATCAAGTGTTAAATATTAGTAGTTGCTGAATTTGAAAGACAAAAAAATAATAATAATAATATTAAAAAATGATTCTATCCTTGTATAACTTTTTTATGAATATTTACAAATTATTCGTAGTTGCTCAATTCTAATATGGCTTAAGTCAAAACCTCTAGGTATACCACATTTAAAGTTTTATTTTGTGTTGCATGAACGTACAAATGGTATATAAAATATAATATTTGTAGTTAAATAATTTAGGGAACACCACACAAACGCGCACAGTTTACTGATCACAGTCGCAGTACACTGATGAACCAACAATCGGTGTGCGTTCGGCATCTGGTGGGTCGTAAGCCGTAACACGTTTATCGTATTTCGGTAAGTAATATATTATTATTTTTAGTCGGTGTTTTCTATACAACTCATTAAATTTAGTATTATATAGCCTCGGAACAATTCATAACACACAAAAAAAAGGTCAGAGTCTAGGTAGACGGAAACCCTTGGACTGCCGTGCCGTATTACCCGTTATCGGCCAACTGCTATTGTTATTATTATATGAATATAGATATACAAATTACACGCAAACATTTATTTTTGCCGATTTCAACCCTTTAAAATCAAAATTTTGGAAATCGGGTGATGTGATGACACTCAGGAAGGTATTTGGAACAACTCTGTGAAAAAAAAATTGGAAAAAAGTTATATATTGTCGTCACAAAATTGGTACATAAAAAAGGCCTGTTCTTTTATATATATAAGGATTATAAGTACAATATGTCAATATATATTATTTTCATATTATACGGTGACAGTGCCAATTTTGAGGAGTCGGTATAGTCAAATTAATTGCGACTATCGGCATAATGTGTCGAATAATCAGATAGCCGCGATAACCGATAAGTCATTACTTAGATTCAAAAATAAAGTCATAGATAATAAAACTATTATTTATGGGTAGTGTATATTAACAAACAATCAACAATGGTCAATGATTGATTATTATAATTTTACGAAATATTTTTTTAGTACGATCTTTTAGGAATTTTTGCCCATTTTTTGGATGACCAAGTTTGGCAGCACTAGTCCGAATCAACCACAAATTAGATGAGTTCTAGTCACGGAACTGCAAGCAACTTTACGTCACTCGGTTTTATGAATTGTTTTAATACTTTGAATTATTTAAATAAACGTATTGTAAAAGTTAAAGTCTCACGTTTTATTAAATTAAATACATCATCGACTGCACAAGTTGAAATCTAGCCGGTGGCACGTAACAGAGATATCCGTTAAGGGAGGTTTCACTGTATTTAATGATTTAAAAAATGTCTGAAGACAACGCGGACTACTTGAACTAAAGTCGCGTACAAATCTAAAATCTAGAAATGAGATGTAATACGAAATTAGAAGCCGGATTTATTATTGTGTACTTTTTTTTTTATATACCCAATTAGTGTCGATTCATGCTATAACCTTAATTGGACCGATGATTCATTCTTTGAAAGTGTTTACGAAGACAACATTATTTGTTTGATCTCTTTTCATATTATATACAAATTTTTATTACGATTCCGTTTTGAAATAATACGTAATATTATACGTTTGGAATATAATTCTACGAAACATATGCACGCAGGTAAGGACTATTATTCTTCTTATTCGCGTACTTATACAATTTTTAATATAATTTCTTCTTATGGAATTTATAGCATAATACGGATTATTTAAACAATATTTTTGTTGATTTTTCGTATAAAAAATTCTTATACCTTAGATTATAATAATACTTGTATTAGTGTTTTGTTTACGGAATTTCATAAACCATTCAATAACTCCGGTCATTATACATTATAATAATATATAAATATGAAAAAAGCAAAATGGTCGTTTTATTATACTAAATATTATAAATGTTAGGTAAACTTTTCTTTTTTGCTTTCATAACGATTTTTTAATATCCAAGGAATTTAATATACTATTTTGCGTTTTCTTCATGTGGGAATAAAATATACGATACTCAATCACACACACACACACACACTCACACACACACACACACACTCACACACACACTCACACACACACACACACATATATATATATATATATATATATATATATAAGTAATAAACGTGTATTGCAAAGATGATTTTGAATGAAGAAAAAGAATATATATCGTGCATAATTATTTTTTCCGCAAAATGCTTTTAATAAATAATCTTGAATTTGCTTTTATATCTCTTCATGCGTGTGCACCACCGTATTTAAATAAACAGTTCATCATAAACCGTACATTATGCAAAGCTTTTATTTATCTTGATGTGGAGATTTTTTTATTCTGAGAAACCAAGACGGGTATAAAAGCCCGGACAATAGAAACATTAATTAAATATGAATTTGAAAAGAATGTTCAAAACGAAATGTAATATAATAATTTCGATTCAATCAGATTCAGCGATAGAATAAAATTTAAGTTGTTTCTCGTATACGAGTTTTCCACGTCAACTACGGTTTACTGTCGTAGAACGCGTTTCGTGTGATTACTATTTTTTATCTTATTAAACACCATTAAATATTCGTAAAAACTAGAAACTGTAGGCCTGCACGTGACACATCAGAACTTTTATGCATTGATTAGGTGCACCTAGTCCCGGTCGTCAACCCTACAGCATTTTTCTTCCGTACGACGAAATTTATGTTTTCGCTCAATGAAGCAAGGGCCAAGCGTATTGTTTGACAATATAATATAAAATATGTTCTAAACGTGATACCGACAACGAATAAAACCGGTCGTAACCATTACAAATGATATGTTAATATGTTAATTGTACGTAATCGATATTGAACTGACATAGTTTACCGACCGGTCTCGAACATCTTTCGCTGAACGGACGAAACGGAAATCGTATTTAAACTGTCGAAATCATCATGTTACCGATTAAATCTTCCCGGGAATGATATCGGAAACATAGGTACCGGATTCGACGGTTTAATAATTTGCATTTTTAATGCGTTTCATTTTCGTACGAAAAACGTCGTTGATACTCGTAACAATTATAAATCCGACGAGATGCGCTCGAGAAGCGATCACTACTCATCCTGCCGCATTCTTAACCGATCCACCGAAATGCATCTCGGAGTGAACGACTAAGTAAGTTATGAGTGACCCGTTTAAGTATATTTATTGCCGTCTCATACCGGTTAGTCCTGCGCGACTGTTAAATGTCTGCTCCAGCATCGAAATCAATATTACACATTGCACCGGCGCGGCATTAGGGTCGATGTGGGTTTTCCAAGTCAATCCGTACGACGTTTCTCTCGGTTCGCTCGGCGAAGCGTTGGAAAACGATCTGTCCGACCGTTGGGGACGGGCAGAGGGACGAGTTTTGATCAACAGTGTTCCTACGTACGAAACAGTGTTACGCGCATGCACGAGGGGACACGAGTTATGGGCGGTCACGGTTGCACGGTTAAAAGTATTTTCGCGTTATATTTTCGAATCCGTTCGAACCGTTTAACGGTGTGGAAATATCAATAAGCGGAATGTTACGAGGAATACGTAGACTCCGCGGTCGACGCGAGTCCCCGGTATAGCGTTTCCACAGGAATTCAACGGTCCCAACAGCGCCGCGTGGGATCGATCCCTATTGTTACTCGAGTGTTCGGTGCGTGCGCGCAATTTCACAGGGGTCGTGTAGTATGCGAGGGGAGGGGTCAAATACTCCCCCGCGTGAATGACCCATTTGTGTAGTATCGACAAATTCAGTAATATCCGCGTTGCAGAATTTCGTTTTGGAAAACAGCCGTCGACGAACATGTACATTTGTAACCTGCCACCCCGTCAATGTTTCCGAACGCCGGTCGTGCTTACGTACCGTTCCGCAGCTTGAACGCGAGCGAAGTGTGCTTTTATTCAACGAGATTTTCGAACCGATCGCGTCGATCGTTGTGCGCGCCCCAACAGCTATGTTACGCCCGTACGCCGCGACGAACACACAGTAATGTGTTCGGAATTTATGACTAAGAACGGCGCGGACGACGACCCACCGCGGTAGGACATAATCGATCGCGGTCCAACAAGAACTTTGTGCAGCGTACTAGTGTATTGTCGTGTAGTGGATTATACTGTCGTCGGACAATAGTAAAAAATAAAAATAGAAAAAAACTTACCACGAGTTTTTGAGCAAACGAAACGGATTCGTGTTTCGCTGGTACGATCATTATAATATTGATTTCCCGAGTAATAACATCACGAGTACGATTGTCAAACGCAGCTGTAGGATTTATCAATACTTTTATTTTTATTTTTTTTTTAAATCGTATAATATTACCAATGACGCTGGGGTAATATAGTAATTTATATGATTAACCGACGATCCTTAGTTAGAAATTATATGTGTCTTGGGACCCATGCTTGCGCGGAAAATGTTGAAAGTTATGAACAAAATCTGAAGCGCCGAGTAAGATACGTTTATCAAGTAAATATTGTTCATACATTTTTCTTCAAATTGATTTTGAATAAGTTAGTTCCTCTTTTCCGGGTTTTTATACTTAAAATTACACTATTTTTTATCTTGATTCCTTAGAAGAAAATATCTTATCACCGAAACGATAAATAAGAGCTTGGCATAATGTACGGATCTTAATTATTTGTGTATATCTATATATTATGTTACTATAATAATTTATGAACCACTACTTAAGTCTATACGGTAGGCAACCAGTGTGTAAATTCTTGGGAGGCAAATCGTATATAATTTTTAATTACCCGATCATCGGAGGCGACTAGTGTAGATTAACCATTTTATTTACGATAAGGATGGGAGGCAATCGGTATATTTTGGGAGGCAACTAGTGTGCTCCGAATGTTACATTGATATGCACCGCAATACGTGTACACAAACCGAGTTGGAAAGAAAAATATATAAAAACCACGGTAGCCAATAAAAATAAAAATAAAAAAAATCGGAAAGAGGAAAACGCAGCCTTTTCCCTCTCGTGAACAGTAAACTTTTTTTTTATCTTTATTTTTTCAACGCGCAAATCACGAACGTCAAGCACCAAGACAGGTAGCAGATCCTCGTGTTCTACGTCGACAACGGTATAATTAGCGACGTCAGCTGCTCCGGTCGCGTATGTATTTGCGCACGTATTTATTATATTCCACGTCGTTACGGGTTCGATTGAACGCCATTTTTTAATATCACGGTGTTTTGACATTCGACGTGACTGACTAAATTGTTATTTACGTGCCCACGACGCAACGGCGGTGACCAGCTGATCGGTCACCGGGGAATTCGACTCGCACGCGATATTCATTATTCATGCGCGCCCCCATAGGAGTGTAGGCTCGAACTGCGTCCCAGGAGGAGCGCGTGCATCGGCCCTTCGCGTGTACTTACAGAGTAGATACACCCAGAGCGATACGTCCCGAGACGACGAAGACGGCACCGCATCCCGTTTTTTTTTTTCGTATCAAGACTCACGAGTATAAATTGCAATAACCTTAAAATCAAAACAGTAAAAGAGGATTCAATAATTTATTATAAAAGGATCCACAACCGTCTAGTATCTCATTCTAATCCTCTAATTAAAGTTCTTTCATCAAATTATATTCCGGGAAATCCTCCAAAGCGCTTAAAACGCAACTCGTGTAATGATCTATTATTACAAAAAATAAAAATATATACCTATGTATAAATTATTGTTTAACTTTAATTAAAAGTGTCATCAATGAGTGGCTGTTATTATCAAGCTTATTCGTATATAATATTGTAACTTAGCTAATACTCTTATTGTACTCTCGAGGTATGTATTGTGTATGTTATACTAATGGAAACAAAATAAAAATATAATTATTGTAATTATTATACATCGATGAGAAAATTTTTACTATGACTTTATTATATTATGAATATTAATTTAATATTAATATAATATTAATATAATTTAATATTAATTTAATATTAATTTATGAATATTAAGTATGAAAATGACAAGGACCCTACAATTTTTGTATCCTTATCCCCGCGAGTCGCATGAAAAAAGGATTAGATACTATCTTTGTCATTTCAGGATATATCGTGAGATGAATCGTATTGTGTTCATGAGGCATACTGTGTAATATTATGTGTACAATATGACGTTTTACTAGCACTTAGATATTGAATAAATTTTAATATTATTAACTCATATTCTATTCCTGTCACGAACACTGGGATTTCCGCGTTCATTAATTATACATTTATCATTGTAATGAAGATAAACGCGGTAATTTGTTGGTTGTTTCCAGATAATGTTTTAAAAGCTTGCATTATTTACGTGGCTAAATAAATGTCACGTAACCCGAATACTTGACTTTTGAAATCCACAATCTTAAAACTTGATTATTTTTCTTCAATTTTTCATGACTCAGGAAAATGTTTAATGAACCAGATTAGTTTGGTACCGAGAAATATATCCAATATCAATATCTATAACGAGGTACCCAATTCAATTGAAAATCGTGAAATGGTTATTTTACAAACATGGACAAAAATTTGATGTTTTAATGTTACGACTAGACCGAAAGTATGGACCTCGAAGAAGAGCGAACTTTATTTATTAGAATAGCTATAGATATATAGAGATTACCAGTACGACAAAATATTTTGGTGGCTACCCATCACTATCAAATTTATTCGGTTTCGAGTAGAAGTTATACGTTATACGTATTGTTATATCTTAAATGCGTGTTTCATCAAAGTAATAGATTAGTTGCTCACATAATTGTTGTGGTATAAAACCATTCGAATCGTCATAATCAGCACAACTAGGGGGGTGCACAGAGGACTTGTGCAACCCAAAGTTTAAAATATGTACCCCCCAAAAATATAAGCCTTTTTCCAAAAAATGTGTAGGTACCATGTGCGGCTGTAATCCGATTGAGCACAGTTTACCTTTTTCACTACCCAATTGAGCACAGTTACAATTAAACAATAGAAATACGAAATATAACACGATTAAGCACAAAAATACGTACAACGTTGCCGTACCACATAGCTAAATAATAATTTTAAAAACAATTATACATACATATATATATATATATATATATAGGAATTATTTTATAATAATCATCAAAGTAATAATTAGTGTATAAAAGAATAAAATTAAAATATTTAACAAATATAAGTATTAATTAATATAGATAATAATTTTAATATTTGTTTTATGTTATACAAATTTTATTATTTGTCAAAGTTTTGAAGTGGCATCCCTAAACACTTATTTCCCACTTTTAATAAATATTTTAGTAAATCTTTAGAATTTTTATTTCTTAAATATTCATCGTAAGCCATTATAGTTGAATTGGTTTTTTGCATTTCAATAAAACTCATATTTTTATGACAGTCAATCATCCTCCCATACGGCTCGTAAAGCACAAAAATTACGAGTATACGAGTATTTCAAAAGACGCACGTATTAGCCTGGTTGTAGTCGGACATAAAAATTGGCAACGTTGCATTCATTTGACCGTGCTCAATCAGGTTGTTCCAAAGTAGGGACCGTGCTCAATCGGGTTCCACCGCCACGTGTTGCCACCACGGGTCTGTGGGTTCTTCACTGTGCGCCCCCAAAATACGGTTGCGCCTATGATCGTCATCGAGACTCATATTTTTCCGATTGCTTACCAACATCATGCAAAGCACAATGTTTGTGAACGCGGTGCTTGCGCATGTTATAATTGTGCACGAATCTCACGAGCCGTGTTGTCTCGGTCGATGGTAGCACTTTTTGCGGCTTTTCGGCGCGGAAGGAAACGCGAGACCGGCTTTTCGCGGTATCCGTCACTCTGAACACCTAACCTCCGGCAACACACGTTGAAATCACGCGGTGGCTAAAAAAAACCGCACGGTCGTTACAGAACGTGTGTCTCCGGGTCGTCACTGCAGTGCACTGAGGTGGCTGTCTCGCGCCCCAGACGACGAATGTTCGTCCGGAACAACCGGAACCGCAAGTCGTAACTTCAAGTTGAAGTTAACGAGCGTTTAACCGGACCCGCAACAGAAATCCTAGGCGAAAGCCGACAAGAGCTAGAACACGAATATTTTATTTCAATCACCCGAGTTGAATATTCTATATTCGTTCCCCTTTCGGGGAACGGGACGAACAAGTTTATCAGTGCAGTTCGTTGTTAAAACGAACTGTTGTCGCAGCGCGACGTTTTTGCGTCGCTGCACGAAAATCATACGTTTCGTATTACAAATGGTGAACTGGAAATGTATTCTTAACATTCCCGTGGATTTTAACTCGGACGTTGGGCCGGGTCGCAGTTTCCCATATGGTTACAGACATACACGAGTACTACTGTAATGTTTACGGTTATCTTTAACAATCGATACTTCGACACATTTATTTCAAATGTAACCATCACGAAACTCAAATGTCTCCGGTGTCAGGATTTTCTTGACATTTCGGATTCTGATGCTCGAAACTCGGATTTTTCGTAGAATTATCGAAGACCACGTGAACTTACACGTGCCTACTAGAAGCCAGGTATTATGAAATTAAGCTAACTTTTAACTAGCTATCTATCTAGGGCAAATTTAATTTAAAATCAAGTTTGTTTTAATAAAAACAAAAATAAAATCTATCATATCCTTAATGAAGTGGTGAATAATTTTTTTTTCTTCTTTTAATCGAAATTGTTTTGCTCGGTACGAATCGTTGTTGCGATAAACGTTTCTTCGATACGAAACGAAATTGTTAAACGTACCGCGGAATATTCGAACGAATAAAATACAATTGCAACGATTTGAACCGGTAAACATTTGGCAAAATAAATTACGTAAAATAAAGCGGACTTTCCGCTTGTAATCATAATTGCATTCTAATCGTGTCGTCGTCCCGCGATCGTGACTTTTACATCGTTACAATATCGCTTTTATTGTCACGGTCGTTCGCTTGCATGCTATATAGCCTGTACACAACTGACGCGTACACGTTATTCGTTCGGATTGCATTCTGTTACGATACCATGCCATCCGTGTGAACACCAGTATGTTTACCATACGGTTACACACGATCCACGTGGTTTTATATTGCTTATTTAAAAATCATAATAGTATCTTGTCACGAACAGTCACGTCATGTCGCGTTAATACCGTAATAACGGTGACTGCATCAATGCTTATTTCATTTTATAAGCTCAAAAAATAGAACATCTAATTCGGTAAGTCCCGAGCTTGATAAGATTTGACCGAGTGGAATTTTTTCCGCGTTCCGGGAGACTGTAACACAATTTTGTTCGCGATTCGTCCCGATGGTTTTATGAACATAAATGTGACGGAGTAAATCTATCATTCGAACACAAGTACCTACATGACGTGTACATGCATTTTAATCGTACAATGTACGTTGTGAATACGAATTTCGCTTTTGCGGCTTTTCCTTATTCCTATAATCATGTTATTACATAATATATAACGCTCTACCCCGACCAGCTAAGTTGTAGTCAAAGCTACAAACTTTTTTACAGATCAATGCCATGAGATTCACCGATCACTATCTGATTGATCTAAAATAATATTGTAATGTATGAAATATGTTCACACAAATTCTATCTATTTTATTTTATGTTTATTACCGATATCCGTTATAATCATTCAAAAACGTAAAAATGCACATTATCGAATTATCAGACCCAATTAATAACGGTTACATGCTATTCTCTATCCTCTATTATTAGCATATTATACTGCAATGCTATCGAAGGCAAAATTAAAAGAATTAATTTTCGAAATTGCTGATGGAAAACAATAACGAGATATTCTGCGTGTCTGTTGTCGATCGAACTTATATGGTTAAATAATTTTTTTTTTTGTAATCAATTCGTTGTACATTTAGTAATGTAATCCGTTCGGTTTGCGATGTTTCGAGAGATTTTCTTAATGCTCAAAAGAAATTTTAATTTTTTTGATTTAGCTAGCGGTGAGTCCTAGCATTGAATAAAGCAGCGGTTTCCATAATTTTATGACTTTAAAAGTATTTCGAGGAACTGTTCGGTATTCGTTAAATGACAGCGAATGTTCGTTTATAGAGTCATCATATGGAACCCCTAAGATGTAGCTGTCCGGATTATTTCTTTGCCTTAAAGTTCCTTCATTAATATTTATTGCCCTGTTGCCGCACTCCAAGGGCACGTCAGTCTCGCAAAATATGTTTTTGTCACATTAGCAACACAGTGGTGATGTTTATTAATGGACTGCGGCGTTGAACAATGATGGTCCGAATGACCGGTGGGGATAATATATACGAAAGTACTTGATATTTTGTTATTTCGGTTCATAAGTTAGATGATAAACATTACGTTTCTAATTTTAGTCCAATTATAAAAATGTACCATGTATCTTGTACCAAATATATTTGAAGCTATAATAACTAAAAAATTTACAGCAATTATTTTATTTACTCGTATTTATGCATATAACACTCGACATGAGCTATTATTACAGAATTAATAGGTTGGCATATGTATAGAATATAAGATAAAATAAAACAGAATAAACAGCACCTTTCAAGTAAAAACCTCCAACACGCTTTCAGACACTTTTCTCCAAGAAAGTGGGGTTCCACAGGGTTCCACTATCTCCGTAACTCTTTTCCTGATCGCCATCAACGATATATCTGAAGAAATATCACGCCCAAACATACCTCTACTATTCGCAGACGACTTCACTATTCTTTGCCGCAGTAAAAACGTCAATTCTATTCAATCGATACTTCAAGACTCCACGAACAAACTTACGTCCTTGTCGAAAACTTCCGGCTTCCGATTTTCCCCGGAAAAAACCAACCTTATAGTTTTCAGCCATAAGAGGAATAAGAAGAAAATACAAATTAACATCGGAAACCAAGTCGTAGAAAACCAACCCAATGTTAAAATACTGGGCATCACTTTTAATCATAAAACTTCATGGATCCCTCATATTCTCAATCTAAAGAACGCTACCGCACCAAGACTGAACATCATAAAATCTCTAGCTCATACCTCATGGGGAGCCAAATCTCAAACCCTTCTTAAGATACACAAAGCATTCATACTATCAAAACTTGATTACGGCGCTCCAATCTTCTCATCAGCGAAACACACCAAACTAAAAATACTGGAGACTATTCATAACTCGGGAATCCGACTCTCCATTGGCGCCTTCCGTTCAAGCCCCATTAAAAGCATCTTAAATATTGCCGGAATTCCCTCCCTAGAAGTACGGTGTAGAGAACAAACCCACAAATTAGCAGCAAGAATATCAAGATCCCCCCAAAATCAAATTCATCACCCTAAACATACATTCAATCACACATACATAAAATACGATCTCGAAAATATAATCCTATATGAAAAATCCGTATGTCCCTCATGGCAGTTCAGCATGAATATTAACATTGACCTACATCAATTCCCTAAAAACTCAACCTGTCCGCAAATTTTCAAGAATGCATTCAGAGACTTCTGCTCACGCGCCCACCCACAAACACATATATATACAGATGCCTCCATCATCGAAGGACGAGTCGGGATGGCTATCATATGCGATGAAACTACTATACAATGGAAACTCTCAGATAAATGTTCGATATATACAGCAGAAACCCTGGCGATCCTTAAAGCTATCGAGTTCATCATCTCTGAAATAAACGACAGCAATATGACAATATTTAGTGACTCCCTATCCGCTCTTACCAGCCTCCAAAATCTGTATTCCCTGTCTTATATCGTCATAAAAATTCAAAACACCCACTTCATAGCAAAACGACAGGGCAAAAACATCACATACTCTTGGATCCCTGGCCACTGTAACATAGACGGCAACGAACTAGCAGACACAGCCGCCAAACTCGCTCACACATCCCCAAATTCTCTCTCCCTACCAATTTTCTCCCTCAACGACATAATGAGGGCCATCGAAAATGATACATTACTTCAGTGCCAACAGGAATGGAATGAAATGTCAACCAAACTGAACGAAATCAAGAGATCCGCCCTACCGTATCCTTCCCCAGATAACATCTCAAGAAAACACGAGACCTCTCTAAACCGCCTCAGAATTGGTCACACCCACCTTACTCACTCCCACTTAATGAAGAAGGAAGACCCTCCAGTTTGCACATGTTGCGGAACTCTCCTTACTGTGAAACACATCTTAACCGAATGCAGAGTATACGACAAAGAAAGAAGGCTATATCAAATATCCAACCACCTCGCTGAAACACTCAACCCGGACCCTAACAATATACACAAGATCATGCAATTTCTCAAACAAACGAATCTTATAAACAAACTGTAAATTGTAAATAATACTAATCACTTAACCTCTCTTCTAATTATTACTACTTTGTCTTTTTTTAAATACTAAACTACTTTGTATAATTGTATATCCTTTAAATATTAATGTAATATGTAAATATACTTATAGATAATGTACTGTTACATCCAATGGCCATAGATACCGCGGATAGTTGTTTAATAAAAAAAAAAAAAAAACAGAATAATAACGAAATCAAACTAAAATAATAGTCGTATAATATAGGATAAAATAAACAAAATAAAACAAAACAGACTAGAAAATGTTAATAGGACATGTTCTTCAAACAAAGGTTTTAGAGTCAAATATCAAGTTCCTCTAGCCATTTGATCGTCATTGGTCCACAGGCATACAGTAAAGTTTACACCAATTATGTCACTCTACCATTAGCATAAAGCAGTATGGACTCAGATTCAAAAAACCAATTTCAAAAAATTAATTTTTTCAAATCCATTTATCAATCTAAAATTCTCGAAGCCCTTAATGATCGCGTCAAATAATTTGAATAGTAATAATTTAGTCCAATTATTGGATTATATTTATATCGATTTTCGAAAAGCGTTTGGTAAAGTAAACCATAAACTACTTCCTAATAAATTATTTTCATTTGGTTTCCATGGTAATTTTTTAAATTTAAATTTTATTATTTCTAATGATCTTATAGTTAGTTCTGGTGTTCATCAAGGTTCACATTTAGAGCCCATTTAATTTAAAAAATGATTTACCCTATATCTCTAACAGTTCAGTATATATTCTTTTATTCGCCGATGATGCTAAAATATTTTCAATTATTTAATCTCCAACTGATACTTTAATACTACAGTCTAATTTAGATAAATCCATCACTTGGAGTCTTCAAAATTTACTTCCACTTAATATAAACAAATGTAATGTTATTACTTTATCTCGTTTAAAAAATGTTATGCCTTTTAATAAATATGACATTATAAAATTGATAATCATACTATCACCCGTATTACTTTTATAACAGACCAAGGAATTAGTTTTGGATTTAATATGTAATTTTTATTTTGTTGTTGGTAAAGAAGCTTTTAAAATATTGGGATTCATAAATAGAAATACGAGTAATTTTAAAAATATTAACTTCCTAGAAATATCATATTTTTTTCTTGTCAAATCTCATTTTGAGCTTGGCTCAATTGTTTGATAATCTAATTATTCTCCATATAAAGATATCATTGAACATTTTCAATACACATTTTTTAAACTATTATGTTATAAATTAAATATACCTAACTCGAGGGACTCATATGATTTCCATATCTCTTAGCTAGGTTTTGCGTATCGTGAATTGAAGAGAAATGTTGTTGAGATTATATTTTTGTACGACTTATTAAACGGTTATTCTGATTCACCTGAATTATTATCTATGATTTATTTTAATATACCCGATCGCTGTTTAAGAAAATCTATTTATTTATTTTTTATTTCATTGAAAGAAAAAAAATTGTCATATTAGATTCACTTCATATTTTCCTAGGGTTTTTTTCGTTGGCTAACCTTATTGCTGATAATATAGGTTTTATATTTCATATCACGAAATGTATAGTTAGCATTTAGTCCGGTATATTGTATACTATCATTTAAACATAATTATAAAATTTGTTACTAATAATTTACAAGTATTGATATTATTTTGTTATTGGAATGTTATTGTTGTTGTCAATGTTACAAATTACTAACCGATATGATTAAAAACGGAGAAGTTACCAGTTCCCCACGTCTGTCAATTTGCGCAAGTCAAACACACTTATAAATTTAATAAGATTCGTGTTTAATGAATATTTTACGACTTGTTTTTATGACTGGTGTTATGGTAACAAACCAAACCGTCGCTACGTGTTGTACCCCCCATCGGTCGGGTTGATTTTCGAAAATGATCTAATAAAGCTTAGCCGTCCCGCGGACAGGATTAAAACGGTACCGCGTCCCGCGTCCTTACCATTCGTTCCGTTTCACGTCCCCAAGGCTTGTTGATTTTTCCCGCGACCCGTTTTACCGTACTTCTCTATTTTTTCTCCATTCCAATCTATTCGTCGCCGCCGACAATCTTTCCCGGCATTCGTTCGGGTTCGTCTGGGGCTCGGGGCCTCAATGAAAGCACTTAGAATCGTTTTGTACAATTATTACAACGTTCTGGTACCACGTGTTTTCCATCTTCGGGATAAAACGTAGTTCGGTTTAATTCTGAATTCCGTTGCACGCCATGAACGTTACACGGTCGGCGAAGACGTCTATAGAACGAAAAAATACGTTTTTCGGTAAACGGTCAAAGGGTCCCGGGACACGACCGTCGAATGGGGATGAAAGCGTGGTCGAAGCGGTTAAAATATCACCAGTGCGACGTGAACGAAGAATAACGATGTGGCGCGTGCAGTTCTCGTTCGGACGTGAGCTCGGGCTTCGGCACATAACGAATTCACGTTCATTGCGCGTTGCTCGTACGGTTGAGTTACGCACAACGGGAACGAATAATTACCGATCGGAAAAAGCGCACGAAAGCGGTGCAGTACACTCGGTCGCTTAAAATTTTCGCGAGAGAATACTAATAACAAAAAAAAAAAAAACCGACGTCGAACCATATCGTATGATAACGCGACCGCGGTAAGCGTGTTTTATTTGCCAGTACCGTCGTGGATTATATTTTTCTCTCCCGTAACCTCTCGAGTTCGGCTAGCCGAATACGTCGTACACTGTTCGAAATCGAGTTGCAGAGGAAATACAATATTCTTCGTAACTTTTATCCCGGGCTCGCAAACAAATTTTCATCCGTAGGTATGTATTACATACGCTCGTGGTCCGCACGTACGCCCGAGAGAAATGTTAAACCGTCGAAATGGAAATCCAAGAACAACGGAAAAATATATCATCCCGTGCTGCACTATTCGTTGCTTCGCCATATTTCACCGCGGACCGTTTTCGATCGTCACGTACGGTATCATCGAGCGTATAACATATATATATATATATGTCTTTCATGTCCTTACTTATCAAGTTGTGTCGTATTACAATATTTCTTGCTTATGCAACCGATTAGATAACAACAAATGAACGACAACGATTTATACGGTTCTAAACGCACAACATTAAAACACTACTCATTTGCTTACTGATCGCTACGCCTCAAAAACGTGTGAACTTGAAATTCGATCCGAGGTGATTGCTCTAACGCCTTAGACGCGTGTATTGTTTGTTACGAGGGTTGAATATGTGAAGATGTGATGTCTCATTACTACGTAGATAACTTATAACTATATTTTTTATTATTAAAATTTTTAACCTAACAAAAAATATTTAAAAAAAAAATAAATAATTTTCCTATTTTTATTGATTAATTTACTAATATCAAGTAAACCAAAGAAAAAAACATTTTTGGAGAACAGTGATAGTCGCCTCCTCGTAGTGTTCTCTGGGTAATGCTAAATGACTATCTTAAAAATAATATTTCTATTGGGCGCAATTTACTATACAGAAATTTATACTTGAACAATACCGGGCGCAATTCACGTTTGCCCGTCGCTCTTTACATTCGACGTGACTACTAAAATTTGATGCGATTCATGACTAAAAATAAATTGTGGTACTAAATGGTTTTACGTGTTCACCTTATACGTCGTGATATTAAGACGTTAAATTTTGATAGTATAAACTATGAGCTTGATAGCACATTAGAATTAGTACGACGAACGATATTAATATTACGCTACACTAAGTTTGGAATCGACGAGCAATGTTTTATATACATTTTATCGAGTCATTTATTTTTAAACTTTAGAGGATTATATTTTAAAAGGAAACGAAGGCCAGTTCATAATGGTTAGCGGGCTACCAGCTTACTGTAAGCTTAACCATACGTCCTGAATTATGTGATCGTCCCGTATTTCAACATTGTGTCTCGTTGTTCCGAAAAAGTATACTTCGGTACGATACCTTTGGATTACGGGTTTGACCATTTCGATGAGTATGTATATATTTTATTATAAAATTGTTTTTGCGCACAGATATTTTATTTGTATTTAAAAATATTTATTTCTTGGTTTGAGTTTGCCGAAAAAAGACGATTAAAGAAGGTGCGTCTTGTGTAATATAAGAGTAATAAAAGTCATAGGGAAGTATTGGAACAACCCGTTTCCCTGTTGGTGTCGGTTCAAACAAAAAAAAAAAAAAACAAAAAAAAGAGTAATAAGAGTATACGTGGTCATTTTAGCCAACTGGCCTTCCCTGCCGTTATACGAACACGATTTCTTGTATGACTTTTATATGGTTTAAAATGTAAATAATTAAATAAAGATTTTCGCTTTTCGAGAATATTTTCACGAGGCATAATCGATAAAATAAAATTTGAAGCATCTCGTGTGGGCCCGACCTGTGCGTTATATAATGTACGCGGAATAAATAACTGTCGAACACGTTGTTTTAAAACGGTAATATTACCATAATTAAGTTTGTGTACAGTCGTGGGTCGTGGCGAATACACGTGTATTGCGTAACAGACTCATTACCCACAACCGGGTTTTTCGTAACGTCCGCATAGAGCTTTGCGCGTGAAAACTTTTAGCCCTTTAGCCTCCAAAAGCCTATACTTATGTTAATTCAACGTGGAACGTTGTTGTATATGACGTTTTAAGAGAATTCTGTTAAAATTAAAGCGAGGCAGTGTCGCTTAATACTACTACTATTACTACTTATAATACTTCTAATATCATTATTTCCATATTTTGCATAAATTATGGATGATTAATAATTTGAGTTGTTTATTTGAAATTTAGTTTTATAAACAGCTGCGTCATTGTTACAGGGTATTTTTATATTTAATTTATTTTTTTTTGCTTTCAATACGCTTAAGTATATCGTGCTTTTTTTCATTTAAACACAACAATGTAGCAAGTTATTATAGTTATTTCATTCAAATTCCGAAAAAACAAAATCCTATTGTCATTTTCACATTTTTCGTTGGAAAAAAAAATGTAGGATGAATTACGTATTTTCAATCAAACATACCTTATATTACGTCATATAAAGGACGTATAAGTCTTATATGATTGCAATAAACAATACAATTATTTTTTGATTCTGTATTATTTAATTTTTAAATGTAATGTTTTTATTTTGTTTTTTCTGTTGTTGATCGAAATCCTTAGATAGTTGAAATGATAAAAAAAAACTATTTTGATGCTAAAGAAAAAAAAAATGAGTTTGAAAAATGCATAAAATTATCGGGCATATATTTTAATTATATTCATTAAAAGTCTTTATATGTTTGTACGTAAATTACATCTGTATTATCTCAATTAAAATCAACATATTAAACGAAATAAAATGTTTCATTGGAAATGTAAAACTATACAATTATATAAATAAAAATAAAATTATTAAGATGTTTAAGATGTGTCAGCTTAAAGTAAAGAAAGAAAAAAAAAGAAAGATTATTAAAATTGACATTTATTTTATATAATTTAATTTTACGACTAATCCAATACAATAAAATAATTACCTAATACTTATAGCTATGCTAGAGCTCTGTTGATATAGATAAATATCATATTTAGACATTTAATAATTTAGCTACAGTTCAATATTATATAAGAATATTTATTTATTTATTTTTATTAACATTTTACGATCAACGTAATGAAATGAAATACCGACAAACGATAAAATAATATGATGTAATTTGAAAATGTAGAACGTGCCAGATAAAAAAAGTTTGCGGGAGGCCGGTTGTATATCTTTGGTAAATGGCATACAGTTCATTCTTTCAAAATTTCAAATGAATCGGTATGCTTTGGATCTACGATGATCAATGGGTGAGTTAGTGAATGGTACTCGAAATTTATGTATAGATTTAAGAATGTAATTGAATATAATTTTGTAACTAAATCAAATTAATCAGATTCATGTCTCGAACAAGAAGTGAGAAATAATATTATAAAGTAAGTAGGTATGTTTCGACAAATGAACGACTGGAATTCAGTAAAACGATGTAGTTTGTATTAGGCTTAGATATTATAAATAAAAATAAAATAATGTATTAATTATTTATTATTAAGTAAGTCTATATGAAAATGTTAGCATTAGATTTTTCCAGAGTTAAATCGAGTTGAAAAGTTTAGGAAAATCGATTTTTATAGAAATCTACGTATTACATAAACAATAATGGTTGAACAATATTCCAATCGTATAATGAGAAAAAATGAATAATCGAAGGATTTATTTAAACTATAAAGCAGTAAAAAAAAACACAATTAACGCATTGAAAACGTGATCAATTTTACACTATAATATAACGTTTATCCTAAGGTCCCGTTTTGTTATCGTATTAAAAAATATCAGTGTTCGGAACATTCACTTAAAAATTGAACTCGTTCACGTTCATATTTATTTTTTTTAAAGTGAACTATTAACGTTTACGTTCTATGAAAAAAAGGTAACATTCATTTATCAGTTCGTTTAATTTTTTTTATTTTATATTTATTAATCGCTTGCTTGCAATCGGTATAAATGGGACCTTTACAATATAATAAGGTAATTTTACTTTTGTGTTTAAAACCTATACTTATAATAATCAATATTTATTAAAAATATAAACGTCGTTCAAGTTCTATTTGAAAAAAGCGAGTAACGTTCGCATGTCGTTTACAAAATATGAACGGGAGTTCACGAACGACGTTATTTCCAAAAACTGAAAAAAATCTTATAACATATTGTGCGAATTAATTTTGAATAAAACTAAGTATTCAATATCGAAACTGTTACGATAAATCATTTGTTGACTGCTATGTATTATCCTCGTTAAAAAAAAAAAAAAAATTACCAAAAGTTTTGACATTCATTGAAATATTATATTAAAACGCAAAAATAAAATCCATTATCCGTAAAAAAATCAGTGCTCAACTTATCTATTCGTGTACGATAAAGTTTTATCGAGAAAACTTCGTGGAAACAAAATTAAGAAAAATAATAAACCTGAAAATGAATGAATGCAGGTATTAACGAAAGAAATAATATTTACCGGGTATCGTAATGTACTCGGTACGAAAAGCGCTTTTATGTACGTATAATCAAATTATGCCTAATCCACGTTTGGCTGTGAAATACGATTATAATTAACGAAAATCATGCCGCGCCTACAACTCGAGTTAGCGTGCGAACGTGACATTATGGATGGTTAAAAACGATTAATAAAACGAATGATCGTCAATTTTTGTGTAAACGAACGGTTTTTCAAACCAATTATAGTTTATTGATCATTGGGATAACCAGAAATCGACGTCACCCGAGTACCATCCGTGAATATAGTTCTGAAGAGTTGCAATGGACTCATTTATTTCGAAATCGAAAAAAAAAAAAAAACAACACACGCGAACAAGTTCCATTCGGTATTCGTGTTTCACTGAAAATAAAGAAATAAGATATAGAACACACGCGCGGTAAAAACGTTAAGCTACCGCCACAGCATTTTACACCATAGCGAATTCTCGCGGGACGCCCTAAATATCCTACGACGGGCGCGTGCGTGGGAATACGAAAGGCCGTTAAAAGTTAAAAGAAATAATCATCAATTTTCGTGGAAACGTTCGTCGATTTAAAGGGTTTTATAACCATACGTAGTCCATATTATAATAATCGAGATGACCGAAAACCAATGTCACTCGACGACCACCTGTATAGTCTCGTGAATCGGAAGAGTTACGACACACGATTTTTGACACATCGCCGTGAGATAAATAACTATATTTATCTTCATAAACAACAAAAAAAAAAAATAACATAAAGCACACGCACACCACGTACATTGAATATACCGAAAGTTTATTTGTAAATATTTGTCGCCGAAAGTTGCTCAAAATGCAGTCTACCGATATGAAGCTCGAAACGGACAATCTGGCGCGCGGAGTACCTAATAAAACTACGTTTTTTTCATACCGTCAACCGGACTTGTTTTATTATACAATAACTGCGGCTATTACGTTTTGTCGCATCGGTTATCAAATTATTATAAATTTTAGTGGCACCGCAGTCGTGTCGTTACGATTTTATGTGCCACATAATAGCAGTGGTAATAATGCACTGCAATAAACTCGCTGAACGAGTACTGTTTTGAAAAATGCCGTTTACAACGAAACGCGTTGTAGCAGTGCGCGCGCGACTAATTTCACACCACGATACACCCCGAATTTTCGTCTAAAAGATCGTGTTTTACACGGAGGGATGTATGTAAAAGTTCAATTTTCACTTGAAAAAAAAAATTTACGATTATATAGAAACTTTAAAACGTCAAGTCACACAACGTTCCGGACTTGGGGGTTCCTGCGTCGTTATAGATTTCAATGACTTCGGCAAACGTGGGTGTACGTACGCAGTACCAGTTTTGGCGGCAGCGCGGAACCTGTTGCATCCCTGTCGTAATCCGAATTTTCGTTTTGTTTTTAAATCATAAGTAAACATGAAACACAGAAAAAACCGGAAAGTTAATGCACCGAGAACATATAAAGTAGACGCTGCAAAAAGTAAAATGTCGGATATGCGTACGTAATCTAGCCGGGTGGAGCATAATAATAATGACGGGCCAACCCGATTACGTAAAAGTAAATAGGTAAAAGTAAATATAGCCTATATTTTAGGCTGCCGAGCGATCGAGTACGTTTTACCTATCTTGTTCGATACATCGTGATGATATCGCACTCAGTCGTTTAGACCAGCGGTTCTTAACCTTTTGTAGAACACGGACCCCCGATGAAAGATTTTTGGAAATCGCGGACCCCCTACCAATTTTTTATCAAATACCTTTTTTTTTTACAAAACATCTCATTTTATCATAATCAAAATTATAATAACTATTTTATTATAAATATATTATTATATTATATAATATATATATATATATTTTATTTTTTTATATTTATTTTGAAATCAAGAAGATTACTGGGCCTCACTGAGAAAACTCGTGTAGAGGCCCAGGGTTATCTGAGTTTACAGTATTATTAATAAAATATTACATAACTAAAATATAACATGAAGATATAAGATAAAATTAAATAAAATAAAAATACAATAATATTATATGATATTGGATTATAAAATAGGAATTTAATGGTTTATATACTTTAAATTTTACTCGCACTATATTCATATTGGAGCCATTGGAAAATATGTTTTTTAAAAGCGGGTAAAGGCATATTAGCTATATGATTGGGCATTAAGTTATATATCTGAGTTATATATATGTTACGCCGAATTTGTGAAATCACCAATTTCATGAAATTCGCTGTTGCACAAAACGTGAATTCGGTAATTTTTCTGCCGATTTCATGAATTCGGCAAGCCCATTATATTAATATTATAAATTAATGTGTTGTACTCATGATCATACATAAAATGCTGGAGATAAAATAAAATCTGATTGTAATAAAAAAAAAACTAAAGTTATAAAAATATACTTAGTTTTTATTTATAAAAAAAAGAGAGTTAGTTATATATATATAGTAGAGTTATTAAGTATTTACATTTGGAAATTTTGACAACTACTGCCTGGGTGGCACGCCGAATTACACATCATTTCATTTTTCCTATATGTGCATTTTTTTATGTGCAATTCGTACGGCAGGTACAACGTTGATATACTTGTCCAGTCCCAACTGATCCTAATCGAATAATTTACACGGACTTTTATACACTTATCGATATCGCGTATAACGATATAACTTAAAGGCGCTTATAACGGTATAACATATAAAAGTCGCGTATAAGTCGGTATAAGTTTGAAATAAAGATAATAATAATAATAATATGGAAAATATATATGAATATAATAAGAATAGAGACAAAAATTAATATGACACTGAATTACATGTTTTGCGTAGACAATAATGAATGATATGGTAACGCCAATGGGTTCAAATATTGATTATTTATATATCTATCACTATTCATAATAAATTATATTCGTAATAATGTGTTACTGAATTCATAAAATCGGCAGAAAAAAGTATGTCTATTTCATGAAATCGGCAGAAAAATTGCCGATTTCACGTTTTGTGCAACAGCGATGCTGATTACATGAAATCGGCAATTTTTCTGCCGATTTCATGAAATTGGTGATTTCACAAATTCGGCGTAATATATATATGTATTAATAATAAAATTATTAGATTTAGATACTTAATTGTATCGAATTCCACATTGCCATCGGTGTAATAAAGATAATATAGGTTTATCTCTAACAATATAAGATATATTTTGTAATTTTATATGAAAAAAATGAATAATAATCCAAAAGTATTGTAATAATGCACTCATGTCACATATTGACTTATGTTAGGTGTAAAGACTGCCGCGGACCCCCGACATGAGTATTGCAGACCTCCAGGGGGCCACAGACAACAGGTTATAAACCGCTGGTTTAGACGAAACTTATTGAATAAGGCAACGTTGAAAACAAAACTGAAAATGTGAGCATACTCAATCGTGTTTGACCGGTATTTCATCCGTGATATTCGGGTTCTAAATCATTGCCGTCAACGATCGTGGCTTGATACAATTGAAAACGGTCTCAACGATTTTTACTAAAAACTTTAGAAGATCCGAAAACGAAGAAGAAATTCTTAAAATTTCTAATCGCTCGGAACAATTATTATTGAAAACCTACTACTTATGTCCATATTTATCGACTAACGATGGGTCAAACTGTTCGAATGTCGAACTGAAAACAGGGTGTTCGTTTCGTTTCGTAATCCAAACTCAAAATTGAAGAAAATCGAATTATTAACAGGTAGATTCGAAATTTGAACTTCAAAATATTCGGTCTCAAACCATCGAAAATTAATTGTTCGTAGTTTATAGTATTTAAAATGTAAGTATCATAAAAGTATTAACAATTTTTTTTTTTATATTATTAAATTTTGTACAGTACAATTTTCATGATTTCAATCTATTTAAAAAAAAAAAAAAAAAATTAGTTCGAATTTTAAAAATAAAAATTCGTTAGTTCAATTTTAATGTAAAATATTTTAATATTTCGGTTGGGGTACGTAATACTTTGACCATGTTCGGTTCGACCATCACATACGCAAAGTGACGATCACCGGTCATCATTTTACGTTATCATATGCAGTCTCGACGAACGCTATAAACATCGGTCATCGCCGGTCTTAAACGTTTTCGGGTTTGAAAACGTTCGCTCGAGTCCCATCCTTCCCCCGGTGGACGTGCGCGCGTGGTGGCGTCGGACTTACGGTTTGTTGCGGACGTCCTCCATGACGGCGACGGATCCGACTGCGGGTAACGCGCGATATCGTTATGACGGTCGTCGGGATAGCCGTGTTCGGTTATCGGCTGTTCTCCACTGGTCCGTCGGGCGGGAAAGAAAAAACAATCAAATAACAAATAACCCGATCGGACGCACCACGTAGCCGGCGCACGACTCGAAAACGCGTTCGCACACGAGTGTCCCGACTGCGGTCTGATCGTGAAGTCGGGCGTTGATACGATCGCGCACGTACGAATCGGACTCCGGTCGGGTCCAACCGGTCGCGATCGCACTGCAGGGTACCCAGAGGTGGGAGAGCTCCGAGTTGGGAACGTCGTCACCGCACCTGAACCGGACAACGGCGTTCGTTCGTTGCGCAACACACCGAGTGTTTCGCTTGGTCGCGATTCGACCGAAGTCGAGCGCACCACATGTCCAGGACCGTCGGACGTTTGCCAAATCTACCTTCGACGGCTTCAATAGAACTCAACATCGTTTTCACGGAGTTCGACGGTTTCGGATCGTACCGATCGTCCCGCATCCACTTTCTGGATCCACGCGTTAAATGGATTTTCAAACAAATCGATGAGCGTTTTCATTTGCTCGGGTGTCGTTACGACGGTTTTCAAATCCGCGTGCGGGTTTACCAGTACCGTAAATGCATCGCGTTGTTTCGGAAATACTCCTCAAGGCGGGTTTTTTTAAAGTTGCACTATATTCGAAACACAGAAGGTCAATAATTACGAGCCGCAGTTGATCACCACTGAAATAAATCATTAAAACGGACGTTTTTACGCATTATGTTAGAAGCGATAACGAGAGCTTAGTGGACACTTTATTTCAACCCTCGTTGGACAAACAAGGTCGTGAATTGTGATTAGACAATATTATTATTCTGTTATGTATAATATATATATATACATAAATAATCAAGGGGAAGAGTGTAAATAAGCAGTGAGAGTGTCATGAGTTATTACAGAGAGTATTAAATTCCGGAAAAGAGATTTCTATAATATTATTTAAATCTCATTAGAGTAAGTACCTACATTTAATAATTATTTATTCTATTGAAAACTATAATTTATTTTCAAAAAAACTTCAGTGCCAGTAATTGCATTTAAATATACTTGTTTATGATGCACCTATATGCCTATAATATATATCTATATTATACATATAATATAATGCATATATTATAATAGTAGGCAATTTAAATATTATACTGAATGTCACACGCTTGGTGAAAAACCAGTTTCTTTACCGATAAGTATCGTTGGGGAATAATCAAGATAGAAATAATCACGTAACGTAAGTCGACCGTCAAGTTCTGTGAGTCGAGATCATATGACACGACTATTACGTAGTTCTAAGATTGTCACTAGTCAAGAGGTATAGTATTTTTTAGTCTTATATAATTTATTCACAATATTTTATCTAAAAAATTGAGAATATTTTGTTAATGTATATTTGAAGGTTCAGCAGGACATCAATTTCGGATACCGAAGGCTGGTCTTATATTTATGAATATTTATAAGTTAACATATAGCAGAAGCTTATGCTTGTATAAAAATGTCGATCATGTGATTCGAATTTACGTGTTTCTTATATGATGCTTGATAAATATCCCAGGAAGTGTTAAAGTGGTTTGAATATACTGAGAACCAAAACGTAATACTTCATTTGCATATTTGACATTTTTTTTCTGATACCTAGGTATTCATAGTTTATGTTTTTTCATATTCACAGTTTTTATTTTTTTTATTTTTAAAAATCGGTTACATTTGATAAAACTTTTATTCAAACCTGACACGGTCTTTCGTTGATGATGCGAAAGCGTTAACTTTGTTTATGACGAATACTGTATTATTTTAACCACCGAGTGCGGTTGAACAACACCGTTCAGTTTGTAAGTTTAAATGTTATTAAGAGAATCATACGAAAAAAATATCGTCATATTACCAGGTTTTTTCTTATGCTTCTTAATGTTATACCACAACTAGAATTTCTTATGGTACTGTTAACAGTAGCCATATTCATCAGTGCACACGCAACGAGCTTAATAATATAATGTCGTGGGTAAACATTAGACAACGCGAAACGTGAATTTAATTGAAAATGACTTAAAACGATTAACGAAGATGTTTAGAAATAATGTGCGAGTTT
Organism: Sipha maydis; assembly: GCA_034509805.1. Classification (NCBI taxonomy): domain Eukaryota; kingdom Metazoa; phylum Arthropoda; class Insecta; order Hemiptera; family Aphididae; genus Sipha; species Sipha maydis. The sequence continues at coordinate 157,048 of JASXSY010001700.1, forward strand.
TGGAAACTCTCGAAAGCGGCACGCGCATCAATGTTAATTTTTTCCTCCGCGACTGTGTTGTTCGTTCGTCTGCGGGTTGAATTTCAATTTTAACCAGCCCGCAGATGCTCATCCGTTATATGATACAGTATGCGATATATACAACTTTTTAATGCAAATTTCCCATAGGCTTGTAACAATAATAATTACAAGCACTTACACTCGTATTAACAATCGGATTACCTTGTCGTAGCGATGAGGCATTATATGTAATGTTATTATTCTTGTACTGATCCACGATCCACGTTTGGTTAATCGTTTAAAGTGTAAATTGTAAATTCAGTTCAGAGACGAATCGTGCTTGTTCATCCTTGAGTGACACGCCTGTGAAATTGTCCCTCACCACCTTTTCCTATCGAATGCAAACCTTCACCGATATTTCGGAACTAATTTGAAACTATTAGGAACCAAGTTTTCAGAATTCGGAACTTCATAATTAACCACGTAATCATTTAAAAAAAT